>JAJEJO010002127.1:19039-50368 GCA_020662805.1 Glaucomys volans
GACAGGAAAAGCATGCCTAGGTGAAATCGTTTTTAAGAAGGTAGCTAAATATTTGGCCGTGCCTGACGGAGCCGCAAGGACCAGGGCTGCGGGCGTGTGCTTTCCCACGTAGGATTCCCGGCATCTCCAGCTGGAAATGGCTAAGTGGCGAGGCCGGGCTCTATAAATCATGATCCGCCACTCCCAGAGTCACCCCACTTTGGGTCTCCATTTGCTCGTGCCAGGAAGCCCAGTTGACTGACTTGGTTTCTGCAGCTGCTTTAGTTTGGCAGATGTGACCTTTGGATTTGGGAAGTACGGAGTGGCCTTCTTCTCAGCATGGACCTTCCTCTTGGAAGCAGGGGGACTTCCACTGATTGGGTGTCTGCCCACCTGCAAAGGAAGGCTTCGTGTCTGCAGGGCTGTCCTCAAATTCTAGAGACGTAGGCGGGGAGCTCATGCTAAGAGTTTAATAGGACTGAATTGTGATGGGGCCAAGTGTCCACTCGGAGTGTCCTGGCCCCGAGCCCAGCTGTTGGCATGATCTACGATTGTGGAGTTGGCTAATTGCAATAATCGCCACTTAACTGGTGAAGTCCTCTCCCACTCCCCGTTTTGATATCTCCCTACTTGTCACCATCTCATCAATTCCAAATTGGTATCGAACAATTTCTAGCTCTAATTAGTCCTCCTAGTTGCACTGACGTATCAAAGCCCACAGTTGGGCTGGGGCTATAGCTCAGTTGGTAGGGTGCCTGCCTCGCAAGCACAAGGCCCTGGGTTCAATCCCCAGCACCACCACCAAAAAAAAAAACAGTCCACAGTTATGTCCCCCCCGACAAGCCACCCCCAAAATGTAAGAGCTTTCCAGCAAGTTCACCAAAGTAGGAATGATCGTCAGGAAATGTTCTCCCTGCTGTAGGCACCTCCGTGGAAGACCGGATGGACCAGGACTAAGAGTCTGTGCTTCCCGCTTCTCTGTCCTCAGCCACTGGATTAGCCAAGCTAATTCATGGGGTCCTTAGGCCAATCTCGGGCTCAAACATGCTGTGGGGAATGTTGATTCTTTACATTCACATCAGCGCTTCTAAATGGGCGGCAGATTCGCCCTCTCCTGCACCGGAGGACATTTGGCAATGTCTGGAGACGTTTTTCATTATCACAACTATCTAGTAGGTAGAGGCCAGGGACCATGCTAAACATCCTGCAGGGCCCCACTACAAAGAGTTACCTGATCCAAAATGTCAACAGGGCCAGAGTTGAGAAAGAAGTCCACAGTAGTGTGATTTAAAGGCCATAGTAGCATCTACCTTTTTTTTTTTTTTATATAGCAAAGGAATTTCTAATAAAACATTAAGTATTAAATCACAATCCAGTCCTCTTATCTTCTCTCGGGAGCTTCTTAATCTTCCCAATTAAATCGAACCTCAGCATTCTGACCCTTTTCCCCCAATTGCACAACTGCGATCTTATATGTACCCTTGTCATGATTTGAGTCATTTAACTGCTTCCCCTGGAGATTAAAGAAAGATAACATTTTGGAATTTTGTTTATTCCTCTGAACGGGATGCCAGAAGCCTATCCCTCTGCATTAAAAGAAATCTTTGTGAACATCTCTCACAATATAATTTTTCACTCTGGATGGACTTTGACTTCACGTCTCTGTCTTATATCTGAGCTCCTCGTCTTCATTACAGATGACATTTTGGTGGACAATCTTTTGTGAAATTTTGGATTTCTTCCCTCAAGACCCACTCTCTTCGGTCTTTCTGAAATGAGTGCTGTTGTTCCATAAATTCACAACTCTGAGGAGCTTTTTCCAGGGCTACTGTATCATCCCTCCCTGGGCTCTTGTGCAACACCAGAGCCTCAGTAACTGACTGATCCAGCTAAATGGGTCATCCCCGAAACACGCTTATCAGGCCACTCACACAATTGCGTAAGTGGACAAGATAAATGTATAGATTTTCAAAAACAAGTCGAAGGGTCAATTGATTGAATAATCTCTGCGTTAAAAAGTTGTCCATTTCATCCCCTCCTTACGCAGTCCTGATTCATTCTTAAACGTTTCTGTACTGACATCCAAAACCTTTCTCAAAGAGTCTCTCCTAATTTTTTTTTGGTACTGGGGATTGAACCTAGGGGCACTCCACCACTGAGCCACATCCCCAGCCCTATTTTGTATTTTATTTAGAGACAGGGTCTCACTGAGTTGCTTAGGGCCTCGCTAAGTTGCTGAGGCTGGGTTTGAACTCGCGATCCTCCTGACTCAGCCTCCCAAGTGCTGGGATTACAGGTGCGTGCCACTGCACCCGGCCTAATTTTTTTTTTTTTTTTAATCTACCAAGCTCAAATCCTGTCCTCATCCCCCACCCCAAACGTGCCTATTGTGGACTTCATCTTTCAAAAAAAAAATTGCTGAGAAAGTACTTCTGAAAATCCACCACAAGTTTCTTCATTGTCACAAAGCCTAAGGAGCTAGGAGCCCAGACACTGGAAGCTTTCCTGTCGTTGATATCTGTCTGTCTTTGAAATACAAATTATAATTGAAAATAAACTTGTCACAGAATTCTGCCCCACCCCATGCAAAAAGTGAGACAGTTAGAGCCATAGAGCCAGGCAATTAAGAATGTTAATTGGAACCGGGCATGGTGGCACACACCTGTAATCCAATCGACTCGGGAGGCTGAGTCAGGAGGATCCTGAGTTCAAAGCCAGCCTCAGCAACTTAGAGAGGCCCGTCTCTAAATAAAATACTGGGGGTGTGGCTCAGTGGCCAAGTGTCCCTGAGTTCAATCTCTGGTTCAAAAAAAAAAAAAAAAAAAAAAGAATGTTAATTGGCACAGAGAGAAAAGCAAAGGGGTCATTGCTAAGATAACCAGCCTGTAAACACCTGGGCAGATCTTGTGCAGAAGAAGAGGGTCTTCTGGCCAAGGGAATAGAAAGCACTCTTCTCTTTGTTAAGTGTGGAGAGATTTTAACTCCTTATCCCCAACACCCCTGGCTCAAAGTCTCAAGTAACAGATGACTTGGCCCCAGGTCTGTACAGGGGAACGGGAAGGGACAGGGGCACAGGCACGCTCAAGAGAAGAGAGAAGGAAAAATGGAGGGGAATAAAGAAAAAGAGATGTGGGGTGGGGGAGAGTGAAGGAAGCAAGGGCCAGGGACAGGTCTGCTGGGAGCAAGAGTCAGACACTGAAAATAGCAAGAAGGTAAGGAAGTGTGTGTGTAGGAATGTGTGGATTGTGTGTGCCCTCCAGGTGGTAGGAAAGCTCAGTTCTTAGAGCTGGTGAAGGGCTGGGGTGGCTGGGTGTAGAGCGCTTGCCCAGCATGCACGAGGCCCTGGGTTCAATCCCTAGCGCTGTAGGGAAAAAAAAAAAAATACTACAAGAGAGCAGGGTGGACCTGTGTTCAAGGGCAACCCAAGGTGGAGCTTGGGTTTGCAGTTTACATCCAGGACGTAACCTTCACCAGGGTGGCAACCGCTCTGCGCTTAGATTTCTTCCCCCGTCAAAGGGGAGTCTGATCCCTCTGCTTGCGGCTTTGCTGTGGAAGTCAGGAAGGATGGTCTGAAGTCCCCGACAGGCTCCGTGTTCAGGACACACGCGTCATCGAGTTGTTTCAGACGTGGCGGGAACGTGCGGGCAGGTTTTCTCACACTAAGCAGACAAGGCACGCGATGGGTCTGGGTCAGAGCTATTTCACTTCTGTGGTCATTCATTTGATCCTTCATTCATCTTGTCCTCTCACGATGCCTTAGAGTCAGTACTGGGAGTTCAGAGAAGAAAAACTCAGGGGGTTCACAGTCCAAAACGTGCAGACCAACGTCAACGCTGTGGGCTTGTCAGAAATGGGTGCCAGGAGCCGGGCGTGGTGGCGCACGCCTGTAATCCAAGCGACCTGGGAGGCTGAGGCAGCAGGATCGCGAGTTCAAAGTCAGCCACAGCAACTTAGCGAGGCCCTAAGCAACTCAGTGAGACCCTGTCTCTAAATAAAATACAAAATAGGGCTGAGGATGTGGCTCAGTGGCCGAGTGTCCCTGAGTTCAATCCCTGGTTCCAAAAAAAAAAAAGAGAAATGGGTACCAGGTACTTTGGCTTTGCCTAGAGGGGGTTTGGGGTGGGACAAAGTCATGAAAGACAGAACTGGGGACCCAGCCCCTTCTGGAATAGACGCTGCAGGACAGGAGGGGCTTTGGCAGTCAACATGGATGAACAAATTCAGTTACGCACTGCATAAACCTTCCTGTGGCCTGGTGACACCACGTCCCTAAGGAGCAGCACGTGAGCAGGCGGGGGCCTGCTGGTGTGCACAGACCACCGCGTCCCAGTCACCGAAGGGCACTGCAGTTACGTGCCGCACGGACTGTGTGCCAAGGACGTGAGACAAGTGTGGAGCTGCTGCGCTTACGCGGGGGTCGCCCTGCCTGGGGAGTGAAGAGGTTTTAAAAGCTTCAAAGCTAGGCTGGGGTGCAGCTCTGTGGCCGAGGATTTGCCTACGCTTTGTGTTGTTATTTTAGGATATATTATTTTGGCTTAATTTTAAAAAAAGTTAACGTAAAACAGCCTCCGGGGGGCCCTTCAGGAGGGATTTCAGAAGCTGGCCTTGTCATCCTAGGTGACCGCAGCTCCCTGGGTGTTACCCTGGAGACTTCCCAGTGAGCCAAGAGGTACAACTAGGGGACACTGACGATGATGATCTGACCCCGTGTGGGTTAAGGTGTGTGCCTGTGTCTTAGTTTTTAAAAAAGGTTTAAAAAGTAAAACACTTAAAAATTTTTTTTTCTAAAAATTGAAGCTTAGAGAACGAGGGCAGCTGGGCACCGTGGTGCAGCCTACAATTCCAGCAGTTCAGGAGGCTGAGGCAGGAGGATCCCAAGTTCAAAGCCAGCCTCAGCAACTTAGCGAGGCCCAAACAACTTAGCAAGACCCTGTCTCAAAAAAAAAAAAAAAAGAAAAGAAAAGAAAAGAAAAGAAAAGGCTGGGGATGTGGCTCAGTGGTAGAATCCCTCTGGGTTCAATCCCCAGGACCAAAAAAAAAGGGTTAAAACATTTTTGTACTGCGGTGAAATGTGGCTGATTTCACCTCACTGCAACTACAAAGGAGTCACTTTATTTATGAGCCTGGGGATGAAACCCAGAGCAAGTTCTTTACCCCTGAACCACACCCCCAGCCCTTTTTATTTTTATTTTGAGGCAGGGTCTCACTAAGTTATGGAGGCTGGCCTCAAGGTTGTGGTCCTTCTGCCTCAACCTTCTTTCTTGGTTTTTAGAAGAATGTTGTGATGCTTTAGGACAGTGGGAAGAAAGGCAGCTGTGGAAGAGCTGGGGAGTGCACTGCTGTGGTCCAGGGGCCTGGACATGGAGCTGGACCAAAGTGGCAGGGGTGGGAGAGGTTTGGGTCTGGGAATATTTTGTAATCATGTGACTGACTGGATTTGTTTTGTTTTGTTTTGTTTTTTTGGTACTGGGGATTGAACCCAGGGGCACTCCACCACTGAGTCACACCCCCAGCCCTATTTTCTATTTTACTTAGAGACAGGGTCTCTCTGAGATGCTTAGGGCCTCGCTAAGTTGCTGAGGCTGGCTTTGAACTCTTGATCCTCCTGCCTCAGCCTCCCAAGTGCTGGGATTACAGGCGTGTGCCACCGTGCCCGGCTGGATTTGTTAACAGACTGGATGAGGGCTGGGCTGGGCTCAGTGGCAGAGTGCTTGCCTTGCACGTGTGAGGCACTGGGTTTGATTCTCAGCACTGCACAAAAAAATAAATAAAATAAAGGTGCCCATCTACAACTAAAAAAATATATATATATTTAAATATGTTATTAAAAATAGTTTGGGGGCTGGGGATATAGCCAAGGGGGTAGAGTGCCTGCCTTGCAAGCACAAGACCCTGGGTTCAATCCCCAGCAAAAAAAAAAAAAAAATAGTTTGGATGATGTGGGTGTGAGAAAAAGGGGTCAGGGTGACCCCAACAGTTTTGACCTGCGCACCTGGAAGAAGGCACCTGGTAACAGGCAGGGAAACAGGGGAGGCTGCAGGAGAAGCAGATCTGGGGAGGGACCATCACTCATCTGGGACGTATTTGATTTGCCACTTAGACATTCAAGGAGAAAAGTCAGACCGGCAGCTGGACACAAGGGTCTGGAGTCCAGGGCGAGGACCAGGAGGCTGTGGACAGCAGCACAAGATGGTTGTGGAAGCCACAGGGCTGACCAGGATCATCTAGGTCAGGAAGGTGGGTAAGGAAGGGATCAGGGTGGGGATGAGGTGGGGGAGCTCCAGGGTTTAAAGAGGGAAGTCAAGGAGGACCCTGCAAAGGAGACTGGGAAAGAGCAGCTGCACGTCAGGAGGACCCAGAGGGGGTCATGGGGGGTCACTCTCTACTGCTGCTTCCGGGGCGCTTGCAGGGGCTTCAGGAGAAGGGTGAGCTTAAGGGAGACAACACAGCAGTCTTCACAGCGAACATCTCAATATTCAAGGATTGAAAACATTTATTTTCAAGTTATTCAAAATTGTTATTCTATCCAAAAATTTCCATTTTTCTCATTAATAGATCTGTGTCAGAACAAATGACAATTGGTCACTGCTAAATTTTGAATTTCGCCCGTTGAAAATTTGTGATGATTTGTTTTCTCATGACATCCTCGATTTTGCTCCTTAGCCCATAAAAACTAAAATATTTCTATCTGGTCCTTTCCAGAGAGTTTGCCAACCCCTGGGTCCCATTCACAGGTCGGGAGAGGCAATGCTCAGGTGTCTCGGTTGACGGTTGAGGTTCTTGTCACTGTCACGGGCACCTGAGGGCTCCAGATCACCCTGTGGGGTTTCCCAAAGACCCTCAACCAGCGTTAGCTGCTGGGCGGAGGGTGGGCAGGGAGGGAGGAGCCAGGTGAGGGCGAGTGAATGGGGGACTGCGAGGGTGGTGGGGGACTCGGGGCTGCCAGCTGAAGTTGGCGGGGTCTTTCAGCAGGGCAGGGAGCTTAGCAGGAGGGGGCCACACATAAGTCCAGTTTCAGAGATGTCACTGGAGACAGGAGCTGCCCAGGTCAGCGGAAAACAGGGAATGTAACAACCCGGGCAAGGCCACCACGGTCCTCAGTGTCTACCCCTGATGGAAAATGTCACAGCTGTACACAGGTACCCTGTGGGGTAGAATCGTGGATTTGATGCACCCCTGGGATATTTTGTTGTGTTTTTTGTTTGTTTGTTTGTTTGTTTGTTTGCTTGTTTGTTTTTGGTAGCAGGGATTGAACCCAGCGGTGCTCTACCACTGAGCCCCATCCCCAGCCCTTTTTTATCTTTTATTTTGAGACAGGCTCTCACTAAGTTGCTTAGGGCCTCACTAAGTTGTTGAGGCTGGCCTTGAACCTGCAATCCCTCTGCCTCAGCCTCCCGAGTCACTGGGATTGCAAGCATGCGCCACCACATCCACCCACCTCTCGGATATTTTTATAGAGAAGAGAAAAGAACAGCATGCCGGAGCCGCAGGGCCAGGGAGGAGATTCTGGAGAGCTGGTCTTCTGAGACTTTGTGGGAAGACCAGTATCTTTCAGGTTCCAACTACACTTGAGGCGATGTGCTGGGGCCCTTGTGTAACTACTTTCAGCTATCTGAGGGAGGGATCTACTCTGAGGGGCAGACGTTGTTATTCCCATTTTATAGATGCAGACAGAAACGGAGGACGGGTGATGTCCTGTCGGAAGGCACACAGTTCCTAAGTATGAAGATGGGCCTTTGCTTCGACTTGTCCCCCTGCTGGCCATCCAGCCGCCCCATGCAATCCGGTAGGGGACGGGGTGGGGCAAGGTTATCTGCCCTGGTTTCTGCAGTGAAGGTCCCCTGTCACAAAGTTCACAGCCCCATGGGGAAGGCAGATGATAAACAAGTTGTCATATGAATCATAAGGGGAATAACAGGGTAATATGATCAAGAAGTGATTGGAGCCGGGTGTGGTGGCGCATGCCTGTAATCCCAGCACTTGGGAGGCTGAGTCAGGAGGATCACGAGTTCAAAGCCAGCCTCAGCAACTTAGCGAGGCCCTAAGCAGCTCAGTGAGACCCTATCTCTAAATAAAAATACAAAATAGGGCTGGGGGTTGTGGTCCAGTGGCCGAGTGTCCCTGAGTTCAATCTCCAGTTCAAAAAAAAAAAAAAAAAGAAGTGATTGGAGGCCACCCAAATTGGGATGTTCAGAGGCAACACTCAGAACTGAGAATCCGTACAGCCGAGGAAAGAATGCTGAAGAAGATGGCGAGGGCCCTGAGGCAGGAATGCGCTGGGAGGCCTGAGCAAGGAGGCCACTGTCCCTGGTGTGCAGCCAGCAGGAGGGGGTGATGGGGCCAGATCACAGGGGCCTTACAAGCGCTGTCATTATGGGACCCCTGAGGGTTTAAGCAGGGGAGTGATGCGACCTGATTTACCTTGGAAAAAGACTGTCCTGGACGCTGGTGGAGAAGAGAATGGAGAAGTCATGCTCGAAGGCCATTGGGAAACAGTTCCTTCCTGGGACAAATTATCTCTATCCCAGGTCTCTCCAGAGAGGGTGGATGCAAACAGCTTCTATCTGATCTTTCCGGGGTCCACCTCTCTGGTTAAGGGGACCTATAAAAGTGGGGGCAGGACCCCTTACATAATTTTTCTTTTTGCAACACTGAGGGTTGGAACCAGGGGCACTCTGCCACTTAGCTATCCCTCCAGCCCTTCGTTAAAAATTTTTTTTTTTTTTTTGGTACTGGGGATTGAACCCAGGGGCACTCCACCACTGAGCCATATCCCCACCCCAATTTGGTATTTTGTTTAGAAACAGGATTTCACTGAGTTGCTTAGGGCCTTGCTAAGTTGCTGAGGCTGGCTTTGAACTTGCAAGCCTCCTGCCTCAGCCTCCCAAGCTGCTGGGATTACAGATGTGCACCACGTCACCTGGCTAAATTTTGTTTTAAAACAGAGTCTTGCTATGTTGCTCAAGGTGGCCTGGAACCCGCGATCCTCCTGCTCAGCCTTGGTAGCTGGAATGGCAGGTGTACGCTCCTGTCCCTGGCTCAACCTTGGCACTTCTGATGTCTGGGGTCAGATCACTCTGTGTCGTGAGGACCATCCTGTGACTGTGGGGGTTTAGCAGCATCGCTGGCCCCCACCCACTCTACCCTCTGGTATGACAAAAAAGTCCCCAGACATTGTTAAGTTCCCCCAGGGGAGGAGGGAGTTGCCACTGAGAACTGCCCCTGTCTCGATGGTACACTGCCCATGGGGACACTGGGACAGGCAGGAAATGCGTCATTCCTGCCGTTCTGCGCTCCTCTGGACCTGGCCATGCCAGCCCTCAGCAGAGCCCCCTGACTCCAGGCTAATTTGGCTCATCTTAGTCTAATTCAAAGAATTTCAAAGAATCAAATAAGACCTTGGGAAAATAAAACCAAGAATACCGTAGGGACAATGGCAAATATTATTGTCATAAATATTATAACATGTTTTTATAAATATCTTACTAATTCAGAATGTTTATTGCAAATACATAAATAATCTTTATGACCGAGCGGCCAGGGATCGTCTCTCTCCTGAGGCATTTTGCCTACATCTCCCTTGCAGTTCTGATAACACTACAGCCCTGACCCCTGATGGACAGGTTGTTCTCGAATGCCTCCTCTGTGCGCTCCAAGGTTCCAGCCGGCCGGAGAGAGGGCCCCAGGCAAGGTGCTGGAACCCAGCCGCGCTGGCTCACCCCACGGCCACCGTCACCGGCTGGCTTCGTGTTGCTTACCGTTTTCATACTGGACTCTGTGTGACTTACCTTTGCCTCTTGTGCTAGAACTGCAGATGCTGGGTTCTGGACTGTTCCATCTTGAAGCCCAGCATCACAGCAGGGCTTGTCTGACAGAAGGCAGATTGAGACGCGGGGCTGGAGGTGGGACTTGGGGAAATGCTGGTTCATGGGTGGAGGAGCAGCAGTAGGTGGTCATCTGGGGAGAAAGCACAGTGCTGCTCAGTGGGAGTCCCAGTGGTGGGACTGGTTCCAGGATCCCACAGACACCAGGTCCAGATGCTCAAGTCCCGTGCTTGACCTCATCTCCAGATGACCTCTAATGCCTGCCTACCATGATGTAAGTGCTCATAAATAGTTGTCACACTGTATTGTTTAGGGAATAATGATCAGAGAAAAAGAAAAGTCTATACAGGTTCAGTGTGGATGCAATTTAATTCTGGTTTGTCAGTGCTGGGGATGAGGGCCAGGACCTCGCCCGTGCCAGGCAAGTGCTCTACCACCGAGCATCATTCCCAGCCCTCAAATGCTTTCCATCCAACTTTGGTTGAATCCACACACATGAATTCCATAGGTAGGGGGGCGAAGTGTACCCAGCAAGAGGTGACACAGTCTTGGGTGCTTCCCTGAAATGCTGGCACTTGGGGTGCTGCAGGGAGTGTGGTCCCGGATGGAGGCAGAGGAAGAGGTGTGGAGAGGTGGGTGCTGCCCTGAGGGGGAGTCAGCAGGGCTCTCTGGAAGGCAAGGCTTGTCCACACTCGCTGGTATCTTCATGCTGCTAATTGAGGGAGATAAGAGCTGGGGAAATGCCTAGGATCCAGCGATAAGAGCTGGGAAGCCAGGAGAGCTCTGGGTGACCCGTGTCAGGACAGTTTCCATGAAAGTGGAGGCCAAGGAGGGAAGAGGGAAGCGAGGAGGCGCGCCTTTGATTAAGTGAGGCTGTTAAGGGAGGACAGGGAGGGGGCAGCGGTAGAGGAAATAGGGGTCAAGGGAGGGCATTTTTTTTTAAGATGGGAGAGATTTTAAGTGCTGGAGGGGAGGCTACGCTTCAGCAGGGAAACTGGAGTAGGCAAGAGGCAGAAGAGCGGGCAGGCTGGTCCTGGGTGGCAGGAGAGCAGCCACGGTACCTTGCCAAGCCCAAGACCTTCCTAGGTCTGAACACCTTCCGGGAGGGCTGGGCCCCTCTTCTCTGGCCTCGGCTGCTCCCTCGCCTTCCTCTCACTCAGCGCCAGCCCCTGGCCCTGCCCCAAGTCCTCCTCCAGGATCCGTCTTTGCCCTACTTTTCCCTCCACCAGGGACACTTCTGCTGCAGAGATCCATGTGGCTCAACCCTCGTTCATCTACGGCTCTGCACCCCTAGTCCATTCTCAGAGATCTTCCCTGACTGGGCCATCTAGCACGGTGAGCGTTTTGCTGTGTTTGTGAAAGAACTTGACCAAGATTTTTCTTTCTCCAGACTGCAAGTTGCGGGTGTCATTTGAATGCCAGTATCTCCTTCTCTCTTTCCTTCCTTCCTTCTTTCCTTCCTTCCTTCCTTCCTTCCTTCCTTCCTTCCTTCCTTCCTTCCTTCCTTCCTTCCTTCCTTCTTTCCTTCCTTCCTTCCTTCCTCCCTTCCTTCTCCCTCCCTCCCTCACTCCCTCCCTCTCCTTCCTCTCTGTCCTTCCTTCATTCCTCTCCTTTCTTCCTTCCTCTCTCGCTTTCTCTTCTCTCTCTCTCTCTCTCTCTCTCTCTCTCTCTCTTTCTCTCTCTCTCCCTCTTCCTCTCCTTATCCCTCTAAGCTAAATTCCCAGCCCTTTTTCCTTTGAGACAGAGTCAAGGCTGGCCCACGCTGACCTGGAACTTATGATCCTCCTGCCTCAGCCTCCCAAGTCTCTGGGATGACAGGTGTGTGACACTGCCTCTAGCTGTAGCCACCTCTATCATATTCAGACTTGTATCCCTGGGACTGGAAACAGAGCCAGGCACCCAGCAGGCACTCAAGATCACCGGTATTGGATGCACTTACGGATAAGGGCTGCAGCTCAGACTAACTCGTCCTGAAGACTGAGTCTCAGGAGACAGCTTCACTCTCATCTATTGAGCACCTAAGCCACGTCCCCTACCCATGCCAGGTCTCCAGCTGTTTGTGCATGAACACTGCATTCACGGAGTCAGTTGTGTGGGAAACCAGGAGTGTCCTCTGGAATCAGATTGGACTCCCTGCTCTACTCTCTGCTTGCTCTATGGCCCCAGTTTGTTCTCTGGGCCTCACTTGCCTATCTGTAAAATGGGATAAGAACCCTCACACTGCATTCCCAGGATGGATGTGGCTGTCATGCAGAAAAGGCCAGAACCGGACTTGGAGCATGGTGCTAGACAAGTTTGCCTCACTCCCGGACCTGATGCTGGACCCTCACTGACGTTTATGTCGAATCCCAAGAGATTCTCCACACGAGTCTTAGGCTGCGTGATCTTTATCCGTGTCTCAGGGAAGTGGTACGGGGGCTTTGCACAATTCCTGCCTGAACACAGCACAGGAATCTCCTTCCATGCATGCATTTCCAATGGGGTGATTTTGGTTTTTAAGAGCCGCAGCTCACGAGGGATGAACAGCAGGAAGAGAAGATAGGAACAGACACATCTGGAAGATCCACTGACAGTCTGGCCATCCTGGAAGCCCGGTGGGCCAAGGGGATGAGTTTATTGGCTGCAGTGTCAGATGCTCTGTGGGTCATGAGATGCGCCTCTTGTCCTGACGTCAGCTAAGCGCGGATCTTCAGCAGGATTTGTCTACGGAGCACATTAGCGGAAACATCTTGGCTTCATTACATTTATGACTTTTAAAAGCATGTAAAATATTTTATGTGGTTCTTGCAAAAGAGTAACAACATAAATAACCAGCAGGGAGAGGATGATGTTCAATAAATGGGATCTGTCCGCTCGCCCGCTTAGCCCCGGAGATATCCTGAGTGTGTGGATGTTCTGTTTGCTCCTTCTGGTCCACTCCTCATGGCCTCTTCCCCGCTGTGTCCAGGAGAGTGGCCTTCAGGAAGGACTTCCCTTGGTTCTTGGTTGGGTTTGGCCTCTAGGGAACAGGTTGTGGTGTTGGGAGGCCCCGGGGAGTAAGGCTAGGTTCTACACCCTGGCCATCCCGGGTCCTACTCCTGAAGGCCACAGCTCCTGCGGGGCCCCTTTCCTAGAGCTCTTCCCATTTACTATTGACCACTCCCTCCTTCTCCTCCAGCCTTTGTAGCCCCTCCCCCACTGCAGGCAGGGGCTCCCTGCTGTTGGCAGCCCGGGGTGCTCCTCTACACTCTGCCTGAACCTTTTTAAATATGCCCTTTATTAAACCCTCCTAAGAGCGGGGGCTCAGTGAAGCACACCTATAATCCCAGCGGCTCAGGAGGCTGAGGCAGGAGGATCGCAAGTTCAAAGCCTGTCTAAGCAATTCAGCAAGGTCGGAAGCAACTCAGTGAGACCCTGTCTCTATGTTAAAAAAGAAAATAAAACTTAAAAAGAAAGGGGGGGAGCTGGGAATGTGGCTTGGTGGTAAGGTACCCCTGGGTTCAATCCCTGGTACAAGAAAACAAAAAACAAACCTGTCCTCAGGCATCCTGTGTGAGCCTTCTCTAGTAGTAGCATATTATTATTTTATTATTATTATTTTTTGTGGTGCTGGGGATTGAACCCAGGGCCTTATACTTGCGAGGCAGGCACTCTACCCACTGAGCTACGTCCCCAGCCCAGTCGTAGCATATTATGATGAGAAATAAGTTTTTATAGGTCCTGAGCCCTTATGTGTAGTGACTTCCTGACCCAATGGGAGGGTGATCCTTACTGCAGAGAAGTCAGGATCAAGGTCATGGTCAGACGACAGACATTTGAGATCTGTCAGGTGCCTTTTACACACCAGGACTAGAGATTCAGCCTATGCACCGTCTCAGCCACTGGGGAATACCTGTTTCAGCCGAGACGGGCAATCCAGGGGGGAGTAGCACCAGAGCAGCTTGTGGCCCCACATCTGTCCTGGTCACCTGTGCTTCTGTAACGCGGCACATGCACCTGGCGGCTTCAGCCACGCAACCTACTGTGGCGATTCTGGAGGCCAGAAGATGTCGGCGGGGCTGGTTGCTTCTGAAGGCAGCGAGGGCAGGACCTCTTCAGGCCTCTCTCCTGGTCTGTGGATGGCCGCCCTCCCTGGGACCCTCCCTCCCTGTTTTCTTCCCTGTACATGTGACTGTCACTGTGTCCAAACTTCCCCAAAATGACAGCAGTCATATTGGATTAAGGTTCCCTCCCAATGACCTCACGTTAACTCCATCACCTCTGTAAAGACGCTATTTCCAAATAGGGTCGCACTCGAAGGTCCTGGTCAGGGCTCCAGCGTTTGGACACAGTTTGACGCATAACAGAGTCAGAGATCCGTGAGTTTAAGTGCAGGCTGGCTCTCCTTGGGCCAGTTATTTATGCCGCTCGGTGTTTGTGTCCCTGTTGAGGCGGGGATGGCATTGCCACAGCCACTTCAGGGGTCGTGGCAAGGATGCTGTGCATAGCGGTGGGGGGCGCTTCACAAGTGCCCGGGTCACGGCCAGTGTTAAGTGTGGCCTTTCACTGCTGCTGTCTCCACTTGGATGGCCACGGGGGTCATCAATCGTCCCCACCCAGGTGGCTCCTTTTCCAGTCTCATCCATCTTGGAAACGGCACTCTCAGTCACCCAGCACTCTAGCCTTCCAGGATCTGTCTCTGACCGACCTCCTGCCTGCTGGACGGCCTCTGTGGACACTCCCATTCGGTGCGCCGGTTTCTTTCCATCCTGCCAGTCAGACCTCCACACCAGCCACATCCTCCTGCTCGCTCTGGAACAAGTCGGTGGTCTGCTGGACAGGCTCTCTGAGATCACCCACTGGGGAAGAGCCAAGGCGCTGTCAGGACAGATCCCATCATGCCTCTCCCTGCGCAAATCTCCCGGTAGGTCTTCACTGACATGAGAACAGTCTGCGGCCTGAGCTCTGGTTTCTAGGGCCCACTGACCTGCTCTGCGCGCTGCCCCAGTGTCACCTCCACTGCTCCACAGCTGCTTTCCAGCTGCACTGACCTTCAGCTTTCCTCCCACGTAACCAGGGGACCGACCTCAGGGCCTTTGCCTGTGCTGTCCTCACCACCTGGAATGCCCTTCCCGGGACCCTGGCTTCCTCCTCTCTCAAGTTTCTGCTCAGATGTTACCTCTTTCCTGAACTTTTCCTTTCAGACTACTGTGTTTGTGGATGCTATGGTCCTACGTGTTGTTCAGGACTTTTGAACCTTCCTGCCCTTCAGCTCCCAACTGTATGCTGCTGCCCTGGAGTCCTGGTGACCTCAGGAGTCCTCATGTTCACACATGTTTATTTGGTGTCTCCCTTGCCATCAGACTGTGATGTCCCCGAGGCGGAGGACAGCCGTGCTCACTGCTGGATCTCCAACACCCAAGAAGGCGCTCAGCACTCAGTAGACAGCCCATCTCGGAGTGGGTGGATGTGGGGAGGGAGCCAATGAAAAAGGGGATGTGGGTCTCTCTCCCTTCCTCCCCCACCTGAGCAAAACCTGCGCGAAGACCGAGATTGCCAAGGAGTCAAGATGCCTGCGTTGAAATGCAGCGGGGCTGGAATCCAGGACCCCCTAACTGGGTGAGGGGGCCCCTCGGGGCTGCCCTCTCCCCCACGGAAGCGTGGGTGGGCTGGGGCAACAGGGCTGCACAGGGTGGGGGCCGGGGCATTGCGAGGTGTTTAAGCCTGTCAATAAAAAGAAGTGACCGGGCTCTGGATCTGCGGAGACTCAAGGGAAATAAACCCGTTTGCTTATAAAGAATTTCCATAAACATTTCTGAGGCTGTGTATTAGGGGTAATCTTGGGATGTGCATTAAACTAAACAGGGTAGTATAAACAAAGGAACAGGCTGAAGGAGGGAGGATGGATGGCCCAGGGTGCCCGGCCCCACGGCGCTCAGCAGCTTGCGCCGGCTGCAGGCGTGTGCGCCCAGCCCTCCCGGTTCTGTGCGGGGGACGGAGACAGAGGGGGAGCCGAAGCAGCCCCCAGGGCAGGTGCTGCCACCACCTCTGGAGTTAAGCTTTGTCTTCCCCTCCTCCTCGTACTCAGTGCTCTGGATTCCCGAAGTCGTCCCTGTTCAAGTGCCCGAGAGACAGCGAAGGGACCAGGCACAGGTGGCATTTGGAGGCACCTGCATTGTATCTTCTGAGAGCTGCCCACGCGTGACCTCACTCCATCCTCCCAGTGCGGCTGCGGAGAAGGTAACACTACTTTACTACCTTTTGCTTTTTCCGTACTGGGGACTGAACCCAGGGGCGCTCTACCACGGAGCCACGCCCCCAGCCCTTTTTTATTTTTTATTTTGCAATGCTGGGGATTGAACCCAGGGCCCTGTGCTTGCGAGGCAGGCACTCTGCCAACTGAGCTACATCCCCAGCCCCCTTTGTATTTTTTGAGACAAGGTCTGGCTATGCTGCCCACACTGGCCTCAAACTTGTGATCCTCTTGCCTCATCTTTCCAAGTTGCTGGGATTACAGGTGTTGGCACGGCGCCTCTCTCAGTATGCTCAGTTTTATTTATGCTGTGTGTCTTTAAACACACATGCAGCTAGCTGTCTGTATATGCACAGATATAGACAGTGGTGTTTTTTAAATTTTTTTGGTACTGGGGATTGAACCCAGGGGCACTCCACCACTGAGCCACATCCCCAGCCCTATTTTGTATTTTATTTAGAGACAGGGTCTCACTGAGTTGCTTAAGGCCTTGCTAAGTTGCTGAGGCTGGCTTTGAACTCGCGATCCTCCTGACTCAGCCTCCCAAGTCGCTGGGATTACAGGCGTGCGCCACCATGCCCGGCTATTCATTTAATGGAATAAATGAATGGGCTCGTCTCCAAGGATGAGGAATGACGGTTTCACAGTCCTCATGTGTCCAATCCAGTAAGAGCTGGAGAGAGCAGAGTTACGAGGCTCTGGAAGGGCCAGATGTCACTGTCACCAGGTGTCTGGGTGATGACAATCTCAACATCTCCAGGGAGGCCCAGAATCAGAGAGACAGCTACCAGGTGAGTCCTGGGCTGCTCAAACAAGAGGTCAAACCGTCTGGGTAACTCAGGGTAAATCTTTGAGGGTCACTCAAAGATCTGCTGTTTCTATAGACCTGAATTCATTCCACAACTGTGTATTTAGCACCTGCCACATGCCAGGCTGGGTGGGGCACTAGCACCAGGCACCTGGGCACAACGTGCAAGGAAGCGGCCACTCTCAGGGGTTGACCGCACACCCGCGAAGCCCTGAGACTAAGGCTGCCTGACACTTTGCCTCCTCCTGGTGCCCACACAGGCCAGGCACCAGCCCAGGCCCTGAGGCTGCCGCAGTGAGCATGCGGCACAGAGGCCAGGCAGATGGCCAGGTCTTCACGTGTCTCTTTTTTTTTTTGCAGGGCACGAATCGGGGATTGAACTCAGGGGCACTCGACCACTGAGCCACATCCCAACCCTATGTTGTATTTTATTTAGAGACAGGGTCTCACTGAGTTGCTTAGCACCTCACCTTTGCTGAGGCTGGCTTTGAACTCTCAACCCTCCTGTCTCAGCCTCCTGAGCCGCTGGGATTACAGGCATGTGCTGCTGCACCCAGCTGGTCTTCATGTCTTTGGGCCAGATGTCCTGGTGATGAACTCACGCTGTCAAGAAGCCCATTTTGCCCCCACCCCCATCTTGTGGCGAGCTGCCCTGCCCAGGTGAGAAATGGCATCCAAGTCCATACACTGAGAAAGGACTTGGTCCTGTTTGTTTCTCTCTGTGCTAGTTAAAATGCTGTTTGTAATTCTAGGCAGTGAAAATTTTTTTTTGGCCAATGAGGTTAATTATGTTAAGAAACTTAACCTCCTCTTTTCAGGTATGTTGTCTCTGAAAAGACACACAACACCTCGGTGCCCAGAGAAGGTGATGAACTCATCAGAAGCCACTTGTGGAAGTGGAGGCTCAATTTCATTAGTGAATAAAACATCAAAACTGGCACACCTATGATCCCAACAACTCAGGAGACTGATGCAGGAGGATTGCAAGTTCAAAGCCAGCTTCAGCAACTTATGAGGCCCCATCTCAAAATAAAAAAGGGCTGGAGATGTGGCTTCCTGGTACAAGAAAGGAGAGAGGAAGGAAGGAAGGAAGGAAGGGAGGGAGGAAAGAAGGAGGGAAGGACAGAAAAAAGGGAGGAAGAAAGGGAGGAAGGGAGGAAGGAAAAAGGGGGAGTCTCAGATCCTGCCCAAGACCCAGAACCTACACCCTAACATCCTAACAGATTGATATAAATTCACAGGTGATTCCCTGGCACATTGAAGTTTGAAAAGCTCCGCCATGAAAGTTCCTGTTTCCACACACACGTCACCAGTGTCTCATACACGTAAATCCACGGCCCGCCTACCTGCTAGCTAGGGACGGGTCATCGTGAGTATCAGGATGCCTGCGGATGCCAGAACCTGAGGATGCTCAAGTTCTTCGCTTGCAGCGACGGAGCCTCTGCACGGAACCCGCACACGACCTCCCGTGTGCTCAGACCATCTCCAGGTTATGGATAAGACCTGCGACAGACAAACATCGAGGTGGGTGTTGTGCTGTGTTGTTTCGGGGATGGTGACACAAAGCATGGTCTGCATGTGGCGAGCGGAGACGCAGTTGTTTCCCTGAACATTCTGGGTCTGCAGTTGCTTAGGTCCATGACGTGAGCCCTTGGATGTCTTGGACGCTGACTGTCCAGACGCCTGTGTGTGAATGGAGTGCAGAGGCACCGGGCAGCCTAGAATCACATGCGCTGAGCTGCTCCTAATGGTGGATTTGAGGAGAATGGGTGCCTGCCCTGGCCACACTGAGCAGGGAACCAGCAGACCACTGCCACATGCCACACTCCCGGCTTTTTAAATTTTTTTCAATTTGGAGATAGGGTCTTGCTAAATTGCCCAGGCTGACCTTGAACTTGTGATCCTCCTCAGCCTCTCAGTAAATGGGATTATGGGCATGTATCGCCACACCTGGCAAGTAGCTTGACTTTACTTACTATTTATTTATTACTTGGTACTGGGGATTGAACCCAGTGGTGCTTTACCACGGAGCCACATCTCCAGATCTTTTTATTTCTTTTAGAGACAGGGTCTCACTAAGTTGCTGAGGCTAGCCTTGAACTTGTGATCCTCCTGCCTCAGCCTCCTGAGTCACTGGGGTTACAGACGTGCACCGAGTACCTCAATGGAAACATGAAGGGAGCCTAAAACTGAAAGCACCGCTGGGCGGGGGTGGAGCTCAGGGGTTGGAGCTCTTGCCCGGAAGCCTGGAGGCTCTGGGCGTGATCCCTACCACCGCACTGCACCAAAACCAAACCATAAAACCATATCAAACCAAACCCCAAACTGAAAGCATGAAAATCTAGTGCAATTCATAAGACGGGCATCCTAATCTGTCCCTGGCCAATGGACCAATAGACTCTTTGACCTACCAGTTCCACTCGGAGAGGGGTGCTCCTTAGAGTCACCCGCTTGTATGAAATGACGCGCAACCCTGGGGGCTCAAGGAGCAGAGGCAGGAGCCTGGAGATGCGCAGAGGCCACCCAGCGGGAGCCGAGCGCCGTGGGAGGGTGCGGGGACACACAGCGGTGCAGACGTGCGGCGTGCCCGGCCCAGACGCGGTCAGGCTGTGGATCTTTGTGTAAAGAGGGTAGAATATACTGTGTGTTTGTACTTGGTCATGCATTCACAACGTCACTCAAAATGACACTCTTAAAATATTT
The DNA here is from genome assembly GCA_020662805.1 of Glaucomys volans. Lineage (NCBI taxonomy): Eukaryota > Metazoa > Chordata > Mammalia > Rodentia > Sciuridae > Glaucomys > Glaucomys volans. Next base: position 38,565 of record JAJEJO010002127.1, read on the forward strand.
CCAAAGCCGTGGTTGGCCCTGCCAAGGGCAGCAAAGGCCTGCTCCAGGACAGCGCCACGTTGCAGCGTTGGCTGTGCCTGGTGATCGGGTGAACCCCTTGGAGGTGTCACCAGCTCAAACCTTACCAAAACAAGAAGAGGACAAAGCCAGCAGCCCCCGGGGACCCCCATTCCTCGTGGGAACACCATCTGGGGAACTCATTGTGAATTCCCCTAACCCAGGGGCTGGTTTCCCAGGGAAAGGAGGAGAGGGACATTCCCCATCTGAAGGGACACACCCCCTCCCTGCGCTCTCTTCCTTGCCATTTGTCCTTTGTTGCCCTCATTTTATGTGACTCTGCTCTTTTTCTTAAAGGTCCCACTAGTTTTCTTTAAAGACAGTTCCAGAATTAAAAATAAAAAGTTTTTGCTGGGTGTGGTGGCACATGCCTGTACTCAGGAGGCTGAGGCAGAAGGATTGCAAGTTTGAGGCCAGCCTCAAAAACTTAGGGAGACCCTGTCTCAAAATAAAAATAAAAAAGACTGTGGATGTGGCTCAGTGGTGAAGTGCCCCTGGTTTCAAGCCCCAGAATGAATGAATGTGTAAAAAAGCAAAATAAAAAATTGCTTAATATTGCTTTTAAGCCACTCTCCACCATTAAAAAATAATAATGATAAAGTTCTCATTCTTGGGCTGGGGCTGTAGCTCAGTGTTAGAGCACTTGCCTTGAACATGTGAGGCACTGGGTTCAATCCTCAGCACCACATTAAAGAAATAAATGAATAAATAAAGATATTGTGTCCATCTACAACTAAAAAAATATTTTTTAAAAAAAGATCTTCAGGAGGCTGAGGCAGGAGGATCGTGAGTTCAAAGGCAGCCTCAGCAACTTAGCGAGGCTGTAAGCAACTCAGTGAGACCCTGTCTCTAAATAAAATACAAAATAGGGCTGGGGATGTGGCTCAGTGGTCAAGTGCCCCTGAGTCCAATCCCCAGTTCCAAAAAAAAAAAAAATCTTATTCTCGGATGAAAATGATGCCTAGGAATGAGCTGGTTCCCTCCCCAGCTCCTTTATGGAAATGAAACTAACAAGGAAAATATGTCAAAACCCAGAACATGTCGCAGCATCTCCAGGACTGGGGAAGAAACAGGTCCTTCGCAGTCGAAGGTCCCAGAACCAGGGAAATAGAAAGTTTCAAAAAAGTCTGAAAGTGGTAAACTTGTTGCAAAAACAAAACAAAAAACAAAAAAGAAACAAAACCTCAATCATTTTCATAGGGCAAAGCCAGAAATTCCCCGTTAGATATGAATTTCCTTTTTTTTCCCCACTTTCCTCAGATCTGAATTATGCCCGAAGGCGGAAAATGGATAGGAAATAACGCCTAGGGAATGTCATCGGCTAAGGAAGGGTTCCAGGGACCGCGAGTCCCCGAGTCCCAGCTCATAGACAGACTCCCCAAAGGACTTTTGAGAAGGCATCGGTCAGGGGCCCATCATAACTTAGCCTGCAAGGGGAGCCTAATGAAGGGACCCCATGGGCCAAGTGGCTCTCCAGGAGCCCCCAGGGAGAGAGACTGGCGACCAGAAGGGATGGCCATCCGGAGTGTACACAGCTGTCTTCTAGTGGACACATGCAAGGCTTCTGACCACGCGGAGTCCCACCCAGTTTTCAACACGGGGAGCTCCTGGCAGCTTCTTCTTGATCTATTTTTGAGCCAAGAGTGGACTCTACCTCTGGTCCCGGGAACTTGTAAATTCACATAAACACTTCCCACGAATGTTTCAATGACTGTCTCATTGTTTACACTGCGGGACGGGGTGAAATAAACAGCCCTGTGAGCTTTGTTAGCAGCTCTGTCATATTCTGCCACATAGGTCTCACTTTGTCACATGGCAACAGATGGATCATAGTTTCTATTTCCACCTGCCCGCATTTGTAGGTGTTTACATACACTGCATATATTAAATCCATTAGGCTTCTCAACCAAGGTGGGCGATTGTCCACTTCGAAAATTAAAAGACGGAGGTTGTAGAATCAATCAGACAGCTGGAGGCTCTCTTGGTGAACTTGGACAGATGACCTCTCCTCTCTAGGCGTCTGTTTCCTCTTGGCAAACCCGGCTACTCTATTCAAATTCTGAGTTTCTTTTTTTGTTTTTGGTACTGGGGATTGAACCCAGGGGCACATCCCCAGCCCTATTTTGTATTTTATTTAGAGACAGGGTCTCACTGAGTTGCTTAGGGCCTCACTAAGTTGCTGAGGCTGGCTTTGAATTCATGATCCTCCTGCCTCAGCCTCCCAAGTGCTGGGATTACAAGTGTGCGCCACCGCGCCCAGCTTCTGAGTTTCTTCTGTGAAAAACAAAAGGAAGAAAAAACAAACAAATAAAACATCTCACCAGAATGTTCTGGGAGAGCTTCAAAACTTCCAACTTGGTGGTCTCAAAATTTAGGGGGAAGGAAAGGGAGAAAGGCAGGTGGGTTCTGATTCATGTCACAACGCAAATGAACCCTGAAAACATTAGGTTGAGAAGTCAGACAGAAAAGACCATGTGACTGACCCATTCCATTCTTATGAAATGTCCAGAAATAGGCAAATCCATGGAGACGGAGGTAGATTGACATTTACCTGGAGCTGTGGGGGAGGGGATGAGAAATGACCATTTATGAATTCTGTGATTTTCTTCAGGTGTTGGAAAGTTCATAGTTCCTTAAATCGAGTATCTGTCTATAGAAATATCCTTTGCGGGGCTGGGAGGCGCACGCCTGAAATCCCCGTGACTGGGGAGGCTGAGGCAGGAGGATGGTGAATTCGAGGCCAGCCTTAGCAATTTGGTGAGACCCTAAGCAGCTTAGTGAGACCCTGTCTCAAAAAAATAAATAAATAAATAAATAAATTAATTAATTAAAAGGGCTGGGATGTGACTCAGTGGTAAAGTGCCCCTGGGTTCAATCCCCAGGACCAAAAACCAGAACAAAACAACGCTCTGAAGTTTGAAGTTTGGCAAAGCCACTCTTGGGTTTGTAGTGGAGTCCACCCCTCTGCTTGTCTGGTTTCATTTGTTCTTTATCTTGAAACATTTTTTTCTGATTTCTGATTGTTATTCTGTTATCGTAGCCTAAGGATTTGAGGGTGGATCTCTGAAAGTGGCTGAGGGTGGGGACTTCGGTTCAGGCGTGGTCATTTATCTTTGGAGTATTTCTTAATCTTCCATAGTATGTAAATACTCTACTGAGCTCTAAGATACAAAGAAATATAAAGCAAACTCCCTTTAGGAGATTGCAAGTGAGCCCAGGGAAGATTCCTGACCTCAGGCATTATAAGCAAAATGCAAATAGAAACGCCTCCCTCAGCAGATGGACAGATAGGGGGCCCTCGGATAAGGCTGTCTCTGCCAGGGGTGGGACACTGGCTCTGGCCACGGTCACGGTGGAGGGGGAGGAAAAATCGGTTCGACTTCCTTGGCGGGTATTTGGAAACATAAACTAAATAAAAAATGTACGTGACCTTTGACCTAACAGTTATGCTGCTGGAAGTGCCCCCCCCCAGACCCACCAAGGATCCTACACATGACAAATGATGCGCAGGGAAGGAAGTGCCCTCGCACTGTACGCGAGCCCAGGCTGTAATGGAAACAACGCGTCCATTAGAGCGAACTGTCAGAATAAGCGATGGTCCTCGGGAACTGGCATTTATTCCCGCAGCTGGAAGCAGCTGTGCCTGCACCGATCAGGAGCATCTGTGAGCGACAGAGGGCGGGGAAGGCGCCAAACCCTTCTGGACGTGCCGGAGAATGTCGGTTTGCACCAGGTGAAAGTCCCAATATCAGATCGTTTCTGGCACAATAATTTCATAGATAATTCAGTATAATAGGGCTTTTCTTTTCTGAAAACTTAATCTGGACGTAAGTGAAGCCTCATATGTAGTTGTAAGAAATAACAGAGAGGGGCTGGAGGTGGTGACGCAGGTCTGTGGTCCCAGCTACTCTGGAGGCAGAGGCAGGAGGCTCCCACTTTGGAGGTCAGCCTCAGTAATGTAGAGAGACCCTGTCTCGAAATAAAATAATAAAAAAGACCTGGGGATGTAGCTCAGAGTTAAAGCACCCCTGGATTCAGTCCCCTGAACAAGGAAAAAAAAAAAAAAAAGAATCCCAGAAAGATACTATGTTCTCTCTTCCCAGTTCCCTAAGTGGAAACATTTTGCAGACCTTGAGGACCGCCCCACAGCCGGGATGCTGACCCTGCCGCAGCATGCTGCAGAACAACCCGCCTCCAGCATCCCTTTCCAGCCCTGCCCAGTCCCCTCCACTCCTCGCCCCTCTCCCAGCCCGGTGACCCCAGGCCACCCCTGGTTTGTTCAACAGTTGTGTCATTTCAAGGATGTTATACCAACGGAACAGTATGTAACCTTTTGGAATTGGCTTTTTGGGTTTTTTTTATTGTTTTTATTTCGTACTGGGGCTTGAAACCCACGGGTGCTGTAGGGCTAAGCCACGCCCCCAGTTCTTTTAAAATGTTCCCACAGGGTCTCCCTAATTTGCTGAGGCTGGCCTTGAGCTTCAGGTCCTTCTATTCCCTGACCATGGCTCCCTCCTTCGGGACTCTGCACTTTACTGCATCCCTGATTTCGAACTTTTCTCCCGGGCCACAGCTTGGCTTTGCATCCTCTCCACGGGGCTTTTCACAGAGCAAAAGCTTTTATTTTTATATTTTTGGTACCAGGGTTTGAACCCAGGGGTGCTTAACCACTGAGCCGCATCCCCAGCCCTTTTTATTTTTTATTTTGAGACAGGGTCTTGCAAAGTTGCTTAGGGTCTTGCTAAGTGGCTGAGGCTGGCCTTGAACTCGTAATCCTCCTGCCTCAGCCTCTAAAGGTTCAGAGGTTACAGGCGTGCGCCACCATGCCCAGCAAACTCTTTCACTTTTAAAGATTGTCCACTCTATCCCTTTTTTGCTTTGTGGATGGTGCCAAGCCTGGGGACTCTGTAGTCCTGGATTCTGCAGATTTTCTGCTTTTTTTTGGAAAATTTTGCAGTTTAAATGTTTACATTATCTTCCAAACATGCTCTCCGGAGCATCCTAAGATGATGGCGGAGCTAACTACAGGAAATGCTGGCGGGGACCAGGCCTGAGTAGGACTGGTGACTGAGCAAGACTGACATTGTCTCCATCAGCAACACGGAGGGGGAAGAACGAGTGAGGTTGAGAAGAGACGCTTCCTGACAGCATCTCAGCCCCACTCCTCTTCCTCTTTCATCCTGCCCACTGTGATTACCCTGCATTATTCCAGAAAAGCCAGTGAGAGGCCTTCAGGAGAACAATTCCAATGCCTCCCTCTTACTTAGCAAGTAACAGAGTTTTTGGAATTTCAAAGAATGAAGTCAGTCTCTAGTGGCTCCCGAGAGTAGGCAGAAGTGGTCTTGGCTTTAGTCTCGCAAGCTGTGTGATCTTGGGCAAAGTACCAATCTATCTGTGCCTCAGTTTACTTGGCTGTAAAATGGACATGGTATTAGGACTTCCTTTCTAATGTGTTGTGACATTACATGTGAGAGTACACAGGAGGGGACAAGGGTGGGCCAGTGCTTAGTGGCAGCTGAAACCAAGTTTTGGTACCTCTGTTGCTGAGAAGTGTGTCAAGTATCAACATGAGAAGTGTATTAGTGTATTAGTTCCCTATTGTTTTTTTTTTTTTTTTGGAACCAGGGATTGAGGTAAGGGACACAGGGCCATTGAGCCAAATCCCCAGCCCTATTTTGTATTTTATTTGGAGACAGGGTCTCACTGAGTTGCTTAGGGCCTCGCTAAGTTGCTAAGGCTGGCTTTGAACTCATGATCCACCTGACTCAGCCTCCCAAGTCGCTTGGATGACAGGCGTGTGCCACCACGCCCGGCTTCCCTATTGTTGTGTAACAACTTAGTCCCCCCCTCCCCCAATTCAGTGATATGCAACGTGACTGAGCTGGGTCCTCTGTTCTGAACTTCCTAAAAGGCTGCAGTCACAGGGTGACTGAGGCTGGGGGTCTCAGCTGGACTCAGTTATAAGAGGATGGGCCTCCAATCTTACTCACGTGGTTGTTGGCAGGGTCTGCTTCTTCAAGGGCCGTTGGACCCAGGGCCTCAGTTCCCCTCTGACTGAGGGCTGGAGGCCACTGCAGGGAAGCAAGCTTCCCCCAGGCCCTGAGTGGTGACAGGGTCTGCAGAGCTCACAGACTAACAGGGACGACTGAGGTTCTGCCCCCTGGTTTCTGTAGGAAATGTTCTTAAATCCTCTTGGGCCTTGGACATGTCTTTGAAAATCAGATCAGAAGATTATCCACAAAATTTAGTATTTATGTTGGATTACCTGGATATCTATATGCAAAAGAATGAGGCTGGATCTTTCCCTCATACCATGTACAAAAATAAACTTGAAATGAATTAAAGACCTAAACCTAAGAGCTAAAAAACAAAAGCACCCTTAGGAGAGAGCATAGGAGTAAAGCCTCGTGACCTTGGAGTTGGTAATGAGTTCTTGTCATGACACAAAAAATATGGGGGGAGGGGGGAATAAACTAAGCAAAGTACAAGCAACCAAAGAAAAACCAGCACCCCAGGACGTGTGGCTCAGGGGTCCAGAACTTGCTTGGAATGTGCTAGGCCCTAAGTTTGATCCCAAAACCTCAAAAAACAAAAAAATAGATTTCTTCAAAATTAAAAATTTCTGTGTATTAACAGATACTATCTGGTAAAAGAAGACCCACAGAATGAGAGAAAATATTTGCAAATTATGTATTTGATAAGGACATAGTATATAAAATTTATAGAAATAGATCAAAATATAAAGAACTCTTATAATTCAACAACAAAATAACTCAAAGTATGAGGAAAGGATTTGCAAACTATTTTTTTTTCCCCAGAGCTGAGGATCAAACCCAGGGCCTCCAGCATACTCGGCGACCACTCCATCACTGAACGGCAGCCCCAACCCCACGGGCAAAGGATTTAAAGAGTTATTTTTTCCAAAGAAGATATAAAAATGGGACTGGGGATGTAGCTCAGTGGCAGAGCATGTGCCTAGCATCTGCAAGGCCCTGGCTGTGATCCTTGGCCCAGGAAAAATGTGGAGAAGGTAATCAGGGGTCACCAAGCACACAGGATACTCAGCACCCATAGTTCTAGGGATGCAAGTCAAAACTAGGTGAGTCGTTTGAAGTACTACTTCATGCCCAGGAGGATGCATCATGAACCAAATCCAGAAATTGCTGACAAGGCTGTAGAGACGTTGTAAATGGAATGTAAACTGGTTCAGCCATTGTGAAAAATACACTGGTATTTACTCAAAAAGTTATACATATAGAGCTGAGCACAGTGATGCACGTCTGTAATCCAAGCGACTTGGGAGGCTGAGGCAGGAGGATCTCGAGTTCAAAGCCAGCGTCAGCAACTTAGCGAGGTCTTAAGCAACTCAGTGAGAGCCTGTCTCTAAATAAAATACAAAATAGGGCTGAGGATGTGCCTCCTTGGTCGGGTCCCCCTGAATTCAATCCCTAGTTCAAAAAATAAAAAATAAAAAATAAAATAAAAAAAAAAAAAAAAATATTAATTATTCCGTACTTGGCAGAGTGGCCCACATCTTTAATCCCAGCAACTTGGGAGGCTGAGGCAGGAGGATCACAAGTTCAAGGCCAGCCTCAGCAACTTAGCGAGGCCCTGTCTTAAAATAAAAAATAAAAAGGGCTGGGGATGTGGCTCACACAGAGGTAAAAAGCCTCTGGGATTAATCCATGGTATAAAGAACAATGACAAGACTCAAACATCGAATTACCTTATGAAGCCAGCATTTCCACTTTTAGGTATATGTCCCCCAAAACTGAATTGAAAACAGGCACTCAAATACATGAACACATGTGTTCAGAGCATCACCATTCACAATAGCCCAAAGATGCAAATAACCCAAATAGCCATCAACTCAATGAAATGTACACATCCAATGGAATATTATTCAGCTGTGAACAGGCCTGGATCGCTGACACATGCTACAATGTATATGAACCTTGGAAAACATTATGGTCAGTGAAGGAAGCCAGGCACAAAATGCCACCTATTACACAATTCTGTGCACATGAAACACCCAGAATAGGTAAATCCAGAGACAAGTGCAAGGGATGTGACCAGGGGCTGGCAGGGAGGGGAAGGTGCAGCAGCCACCTGATGGGTACTAGGTTCCCTTCTGGGGTATGAAAATGTGATAGTACTAGGTGGAGGCAGTAGTTGTGCAATTCCAAGAATGTACTAAATACCCCTGAACTGTCACTTTTAAATAGTTAATTTGGGGGCTGGCGTCTAGCCCAGTGATGGAGGGCTCACTTAACATGTACAAGCCTTTGGCTCAATCCCTAGCGCTGCAAAAAATAAAGTAAACGATTCCTTGTGTGATGTGGATGTCCTGCCCGTTTCAACAATTTGCATTTGATTCTAGGGTGCCCGGGGTTTGCTGCCCCTGCCCCGGATCGTGCTGCACCTAGTGCAGGATGCGAAAGGGAAGAGAGACAGGAAATCCCTTCTCGGGACGATATTAAAGTTCATCTGACTCTAATCTCTCAAGTTAATCCGGAGTCTGAAGACCCCGTGCTTCCCAACATGTGACCTTTTGCAGGACACTGAGACCTCCTGCACTCTGCATCCCGCCTGTTCCTTGGAGGGGCCCCACTCCGCCAGACCCTGTGGCCTGATGGACGCGCATGGTGGCCTGTCCCTCTGTCTCTAACACACTGCTGTTGATCAGGACATCAGGCTGTAAGCAGGGGTGTCTGCCCCTGCAGCTCAGGCTTCGAGAAAGTGTCCAGCTCCTCCACTTCACCCAGGAGGGGGTCAATGGGGCTCCGGGAACCATCACACCTGGACTTTGCCAGCCAACTGGGCATGTGCTGCTGAGCATGGGGACAGCCTCCTGGAGGGGGCAGAGGCCACCACACCAGGGTCCTGCTCTCCTTGGGACTCTGCCAGGACAGGCTGCACGCTGGCCCTGGTGCCTCACTCGATGACAACAGATGCCCGATAGGACGCTGTTCAGATGTGACAGAGGACACGCTTCAATAGCCCCGGGAGGTGGAATTGTCAGAGCAGTGCAAAGGGAGTGAAATGATTTCGGATGAACCCCGAAGGAATTTTATTGCCCAGTGAAGTGATAAATCAAGTTCTCTGTAAATGCAATAAAACAATTGTTTAGTCTGCATGATTCATACCACAAACCTGAGGATTCTGGGTTTTGATCTTATTGCCGCAATAAACTGTCTAGACAGCAATTAACAAACTGCTTCTCCCTCAGATGTTGGAGGGCCAGTGCGGCGGGAATCGCCCCTGAGAAGTCCTGGGGCTTCTTCTTGGCTCCACTAACGACCAGGCGGGTGGAGGGAGCAGGGTGCAACCCGTGGCAGCGGGCAGCCCGGAAGGGTCCCCGAAGCGCGGCCTTCACCAGTGCCCCCGGCTGGCGGTGGCAGGAAAGCCAAGCATTCAGATTTCCCTGGAGCCTCGGTTCACTGTTTTAAGGTGTCACTTTAGAGGGGTGACCAGTATCAGCTGTGGAGAAGTTAGTAGCATGAAAGTCTCAAGAGGACTCCTCATGTCCTCGGGGTGACAGGCTGCATTTTAAGAGTCTGTGTGTTTGGAGGGGTAGGTGCCCAGCGCCGGTCACCTCCGTCAGTCCTCGGGGAACCCAGAGGGAGTCGGCTGGGCATGCGCAAGATGGGAAGCCGAGTGGTTAGCCCCGGGTTCCCCTCCCGCCCAGTCACACTGCCTGCGCTACCTGGCGACCGACACGTGCGTTCTAAAGAGTCCTAAGTAGCCGGGCACGGTGGCCCACGCCTGTAATCCCAGCACTTGGGAGGCTGAGGCAGGAGGATCGCGAGTTCAAAGCCAGCCTCAGCAACTTAGCGAGGCCCTAAGCAACTCAGTGAGACCCTGTCTCTAAATAAAATACAAAATAGGGCTGGGGATGTGGCTCAGTGGCCCAGTGCCCCTGAGTTCAATCCCCGGTTCCAAAAAAAAAAAAAATAAAAAAAAATAAAATAAAATAAATAAATAAATAGTCCTAAGTTTGGAGTCCCTCGAGCTCAGGGCTTGTGCTTGGTTGGTGACAATCACACAACTCGGCTTGCAAATGACTGATGAAGGAATGCCCGTAGGTGGGCAGGGAAGAATTGGAGACCACCTACACAGCCATCAGCAGACCCGGAGTGGCGACCCGTGGTGCCCCGGCGACAGCGAGGGTCTGCAGCGCGCACACAGGCGCTCTGTGAAGGGGCTCGGGAGGCTCCCCCACGCCCCCAGCCACTGCAGCAGGTCACCAGAGGAGACACGGAGGAAACAGCCACGCCTGACCAGGCAACCGGCCAGGTGTATGCCCCCGGAGGAGTTCTGGAAACCATCCAGATCCCAGCCGAGGTTCCACGGAGGGAGGCGGAGACAGGTCACCAAGGGGCTCCAGCCCTGTTTGTCCTGCCCAGGGCGCTTGAAAGATGATAGATTCACATATTATTAGGGAAATTAAAAAGTGAGGAGGAGGAAGCCCCACCCAGAGAATAGCAGGATAAGTTACAAACCACCGACCCATAAAATACAAAGCACCTTACAACCCAGGCAAATCCAAACCAGCTCTGCAGAAATCCCTCATATCCTGTTAATGAGCAGAAAGCAAGTGGCAGGAACACTGTATGGGGGACAATTGGATGTATGTAAAAAGAAATTCTAGAAAGACACGCAAAGTGGTAATTTCAGGGGAGGTTAATGGTCTATGCAACAAGGTGCTCCTTTTTTTGTTTTTTACTAGGAATTGAACCCAGGGGCGCGGTAACCACTGAGCCACTTCCCCAGCCCTTTTTATATATTTTAGTTTAGAGACAGGGTCTCTAAGTTGCTGAGGCTGGCTTTGAACATGAGATCCTCCAGCTTCAGCCACCTGTGCTGCTGGGATTACAGATGTGCACCACTGCACCCAGCCCTTGATTTTTTCCCCCTTATTTTTAACCCTATGTTTTAAATAATTTTATTCTAAAAAAAAAAAAAAAAAAAAAAGTTGGAATTGCCTAAACATTTTATTTTTTTGGACCTGGGGATTGAACTCAGGGGCACTCAACCACTGAGCCACATCCCAGCCCTATATTTAGAGACAGGGTCTCCCTGAGTTGCTTAGCTCCTGGCTTTTGCTGAGGCTGACTTTGAACTTAAGATGCTCCTGCCTCAGCCTTCTGAGCTGCTGGGATTACAGGCGTGCGCCAACATGCCCAGCTAGAATTGCCTAAATATTTTTAAATTGTTTAATGAATAAAACTTTGAAGAACCCAGCTGATATCAAATTGAAGTTACCAGTGACCACGTCCTGTGGTAATGCTTCCCAATAATCCGAATTATTTCTAGCCTGATGTTAGGGATGGGGTGACCCAGGTGCAGTGAGGTGCAGAACTGGAGAGCAGGCCAGCTGTGGAGCAGGAAGCTGAGCCACTCCTTCACTGCCCGCTGGGCCACGGGTGGGCATTAATCTGGAGAGAGACTGTGGGAAGAGGTGTGGGGGCCACCATCCAGTCCAGCTCCCCCAGTGCACCCAGAGGAGCTGAGGGCCCAGAGTCCGTGTGGGTTCTGTGGCCACGTGGGGACAGCCAGGGAGTCCCTGGTGTCCATCTGTGGTTCTCCTGTCCTTTTATGATGAAGGCCAGCAAAGGAATTTGTAAGTTAGAACCTCCTTAAATACCAGGACCTTTTATTTTTAAAAAATCCTCCATCCACCATTGTTGGGTTTGCAAAGGAATGGGGGACGGTTTCTCAGGAGTGTCTCTGGTGAAGGTCAACAC
>JAJEJO010002127.1:55368-82652 GCA_020662805.1 Glaucomys volans
CCACGTGCACCCTTGAGAAGAGGCTTTCAGGGATCCATTTCCTAGTCATCCTCTTGTTCTTTAAGAGGCTCCCGTTCCGGGGACCCACCCGCACTTCCAACTTGATGATACACTAACTTTGGTGGCAGTGGACAGTTCCCACGTCCTCTTGGCCGTCTTTCTGGGCTCCTCAGCCTGGTCCTTGGTCCGTCTTCCCCCTACACCTGTTCCACATCGTCTCAGCAACTGCAGATTCATAGGAGGCTCCGAACTCACTGGCGGGGCCTTGCTTCTGGGGGGTTTCCTCGGCTATTCTTAGCCATTTGCTCCGCCATAAAAATTTTAGAGTCAGCTTGTTAAATTCTTGAAACGCCCCAATTCTACGGGGTGAGCCATTTTGGCAAATGGTATTTTTCCTAGGAATTGATTTGTTGAATCTAAGTTTTTAAACTAACGGACACAAACTTGTTCCTGATGCGTTTGTTTGTGACCCTTGCTGCACGGATGGCGCCGGCTGCGTCCTCGGGACCATTGGGCCGGTCCTGCTCTCTTCCTTGATAGTTCAGCTGGACTTCAGTCCATTTCGGGAGTCCGCACAGACCCTGTTCTTGACTCTGCTGCTCCTTTCATTTGATCTGTTGCTCTTTGTTAATTTCTACCTGTGTCATTGTTGTTTCCTTTGCTTTTTAACAATCACTATTCTGCTTTCTTATGTAGGATGATTACCTGAATATTTCCATGCTTTACCCTTTTCACATGGGAGCATTTGAGGTCCTCAGTTTCCATCTCATGACAGATTTAGGTGCAACCCGTGCAGTGCTAGGCATGCTCATTATTGTTGGGTTATAAATGACCTCCAAGTTCCATCAAGACTCCTTTGAACCATGACTATTTCTGAAGTGTGCTCTACATTCTCCAAGTGTGGGGTTCTAGAGTCATCTTTTGGTTATTGGTTTCTAGTATGTTAGTAGGAGGACTTGGAATGTGATTGATACTTGAAATTGAAACAATAGGTTTTCTTTGGTCTTGTGACCAAGAACACAGAACAGCCGCGTGCAATGTCACACACCTGTTAATCCCAGTGGGGGGGGGGGGGGAGGCTGACGCAGGAGGATCTCAAGTTCAAAGCCAGCCTCAGCAACTTAGTGAAGCCCTGAGCAACTGTCTCTAAATAAACAATAAAAAGGGCTGGGGATGTGGCTCAGGGATTGAGCGCCCCTGGGTTCAACTCCTAGTACCAAAAACAAACAAACAAAAAACCCCACAAAATAATATCTTGTACCATTTCTTGCTTGTTAAGTAAAATTATTAGAACATCCAGGAAAAGGATCAACTCCAACATCCAACATCCAGCTAGAAGTTTGCCTGGGGGGGATGGAGGGAAATGAGAGTGGAAGGTGGGTGGATATGAATTATATCTGTAGTGACTTTCTCTCTCTCTCTCTCTTTTTTTTTTTTTACGGTGCTGTGGATTGAACCCAGGACCTTGTACTTGTGAGGCAGGCACTCTGCTTATATCCCCAGCCCTAACTTTCTCTTTCAAAAATTTTATAAAGAGCTGGGTGCAGTGGCACAATCCTATGATCCCAGGTACTCAGGAGGCTGAGGCAGGAGGATGGCAAGTTTGAGGTCAGCTCGGGCAACTTAGTGAAACCCTGTCTCAAAATAAAATAAAAAGGGATGGGGTCACAGTTCAGTGGTAGAGAACTTGTGTAGCATGTGTGAGGCCCTGGGTTCAATCCTGATACTGCAAATAAATAAAATAAAAATGATATAAGGCACCTCCTGGAGTTTCAGTTACTCAAGAGGCTGAAGTTAGAGATTGCTTAAGTGCAGGAGTTTGAGACCAGCCTGCGTAACAGCAAGATTATGTTGAAAGAAAGAAAGAAAAAGAAAATAAAAAACTATAAAAAGACCTGAACCAATTATGGGAGACCCACAAGGGCTTATCTGAAGCTCCTGGGGCCAGATGTGTTTCATCTGTATTCTAAGTATTAACACAAGCATTTTTTTTTTCAATCGAAAAAAGGTCCAGATCTGTCGATAGAAGTTTGATTCAATTAATGCATTTTTCAAACACACCAAAAAGAGAAGCTGTATATTTCTATCTGGACGCAAACACACCGAGAAAGATCTGGTAGCGTCCATCCTAATGTGGCATCAGTGACGTGGTATCAGTGTCTCCTTCTAAGGATGGGATGGGAAAAGGAGCCTGTGGTATGGACTTCTTGTTTATTCTGCATGTTTTTGACATTTTTATAACAAAAATATCTTCATATACTTAAAAAATTAAAAATTTAGCAATATATGAACCAGTAGGCATAATTGATCCCATTTTTGTAAAAAAAAAAAAAATTACACACACACACACACACACACACATACACAGTGCTGGGGATCGAACCCAGGTCCTCATGCATGCCAGGAACCCCTCCATCACTGAGGTACGTCCCCAGCCCTTTTTATTTTTTGAGACACGGTTTTGCTACATTGCCTAGGCTGGCCTTGAACTTGTGACGTTCCTGTCTCAGTCTCTGAGTAACTCAGATTATGGGAGTAATTCACTGCACCTGGCTATTCAAGTTTTAGTTTGCCTACCTTTTAAATGATTTGTATACTTACTTTCTTCAAAAAAAAAATTTTTTTTTTTTTTTTGTGGTGCTGTGTGTGGACGTAGGGCTTCATGCACTCTAGGCAACTACTGTATTTGTTTTGCAATTTAACATTTTTTATAGTTTTTTTTTTTTAACAAAAAAACTTTTTCTGAGGTTTAATTCATTCCAAGGATCTAAATTTTCTATTGACCTTCACAGGTTTAGAGAACAAAGTTCCAATGATCTAGAACCTTCCTAACCCTGGGGGGGTTTGTGGCTCTGATGGGAGCAGCATGCACTCTAAGGACAGGGACAGAGGATCGGCTGCTGTGGGTGAACTGGCCAAGTTACTTTTGTACCATTGGCCTCTGGGGAGGAAATCATCAGGTCTGGCTGTCGCAATGACATGTCTCATTGGCAGCCTTTATTTACTGGTTCAAGGCTGCAGTGCGTGGTATGGCACTTACTGGCCACGTGTGGCTGTTTAGGTGGAAATTAATTAAACATTGTTACACTTCAGTCAACTGTCACACCAGTCCCCATGGCAAGGGCCAGTCATCCCTGTGGCTCGCTCCACCACGTTGGACGCTGCAGACTGCAGGGTGGCTGTGTGTCCTGGGGGACAGTCCTGGTGCGACACTTACATAATGGTAGGTGGACACTCTTCTCCTTGGCTCCTTGGTGACTGTCACCCTGGGCGGGCATGCTTGGATTTTAAGCACTGAGAACATTCAGGGAAGGTAACTCGGTGGGAAAATTCCCCTTATGAAGCAGCCACTTTAGGAGCCACACAGCAAGTGCCCCTGAGCCCATCACTGCAGGGACGCCACCCCTTGCCCTGCACCTTCCCCCCAGAACCCTCCCCCCCAGGATCCTGGAGGCATGCTTGGGTTCTGGTCACACTGGCTGAGGACGGCTCTATGGAGAGGCGCTGTTCTTGCAGGGACTGGCTGAGCCTTTGTGTGGCCCTAATGGGGTTATTTATAGGGGACGGAGACGAGGCTCAGAAGATGAAAGGTTTGAGGGGAAGGGAAGGCAGAGGCTGGCAGGAGCGGGTTTCCCTCCGGCACTGACTCCAGGTCGGATCAATCACCCGGGGCCATTAAGCCTTCAGGGAGGGCGCCCATAACCCTCCCTGCAAACTCCCAAAGTGTCTTCTGCAGAGCGGCCCCTGTGGCGGGGGCGCAGGGCTTTGTCCACACCACCAGCTAGTCACAATTTAACCCTCCTGGGTCCCTGCCAGGACCCTGCCCCAGAAAATCACTTTCAAAGCCATCCTTTCAGGCGGCCAGCTGTCTCTGTTTGCCCGAGACAGACAGGTTTCCTGGGATATGAGACCAGGAAAGGCCTGAGCAATTGCAGACAAAGCGGTCACTTCTTCCCTGTGCTTTGGGGACAAGCAATGCATGGGGCGGAGGGGGCGACAGAACTGTTTTTCACATTCAGGGCCATTTCTGTGCTCTTCTGTGCGCCCGGTGCTGGGCACGGCTGCACTTTGGTTTCCTCCTTTAAACCCCACGATCTAATGGGCTCAGGGTTAGTTATTCTCCCCATTTGACAGATAAGGAAGCCAAGGCTCAGAAAACTGCTGCTCACGCCTTAAAGGCCGTCCCTATCTCCAGAGTCCACGTCCCGCTGCTCTCTTTCTTTTTCCTCTTTCCTAATCTGCCTCCTACACAAATTGGGTTTTCTGGGGCTTCTTGAAAAGTCTCAGGAAAAGGGATTTTGGAAAAAATCACACTTTCACTGTTAACCCAGGGGGTAGGAAAAGGCCCAGAGGCACCAAACTTGCCACACTGCATTTGCAGGTTGAAAAGTCAAGTCTAATTTTCTAGAACTGTCTAGAGCCTTTCCCTGGCAAAGACCAAGTAGGAAGGAAGGTCAATAAATCACTCCAGATGAACATTGGCCACAGCTGGCCGCGCAAACCCGGTCCTGCTTGTCCGGCCCCCTGCGAGCACTAGAGAGAGAGAGGATGAAGTGAGCTCTCCCCCAGAACCAGGTGTCTCAGAGCTGGGCGCACCTGGGACCCAGGCCCTGCCCAGCAGACCCCACCTGCAGATTCTCGAGGTTCTGTCCTCGGCCTCAGCAGCAGCAGCAGCAGCCCCTCGGTGGCTTCGGCCGAGGGCTCCTGTGAGCTGGGAAAGGCTGGCTGCCCTTCTCTTCTCACATCAAACTGTCTCTTAAGCAGATAAGATGGCTATCAGTTCCCAGAGGAGGAAATCAACGTGTGCAGCTCAAGAGACAGATTTACAGGCTGGCTCTTGGCCAGGCGACTCTGCCCCCCGGGTACGTGTGGCATTAGAAGGCATTTCGGGTTGTCACACTGTGAAGTGGGGTACCAAGGACATCTGGAGGGTGGAGGCCAGGGTGCTGTGTGCCTTCCTGCACTGAACAGTCCCCTTCTCCCCTGGTAAAGAGCTATGTGTGCCCAGCACAGAGGCACATGCCTGTAACCCCAGCAACTTGGAGGCTGAGATAGGAGGATCACCAGCCTCAGCAACTTAGTGAGACTGTCTTAAAAAAACAAAAACAAAAACAAAAAAACAACACATTGTGTTTCCCAAATGTCAACAGCTCTGAAGCGGAGCAACCTGATCTAAGCTAAGAAAAGGCTCACATTTCCTGAGGGAGCTCCTCACCCCAGGGCTATCTTACAAACCCAATAAGGGACAGAGTGACCGTCAGACCCCACAGCCCTACCTTCCCGCATGCTGTGCTGGAGAGCAAGCCCTGAAGGTCAGCTCCAGGGCAGACTTGCGCCTGTCGATGCTGGGGCAGCGCCCTGCACCCACAGGTGCTAGTAAAGACCTGTCGCGTGAATGAGTAAATCCGAGGAGGACTGCTCAGGGTGGTTCAGTCTGCCAATAGCATGCGACTTCAGACCAGAGCCCAAGAGGAGCTCAGCCGTCCTCCATCTTAACACAGGGAAATGGGGCACAGAGGGCGGCTCTCATCCTGGGACCCAGCTGGAAAGGGGCTGAGTGGTCCCAATGCACAGGGAGGGATCCAAGTTTACCAGTTTTTGCTTTGGTGGTATTAGGGATTGAACCCACTGACACTCTCCCACTGAGCTACAGCCCCGGCCCTTTAAAAAAAAAATGATACAGGGTCTTAAATTGCTCAGACTGGCCTTGAATTCGCAATCCTGCCTTAGTCTCTTGAGTCACTGGGATGAGAGTTGTGCACCACCATGCCTGGCTTCAGGTTTAATGTCCATCTGCTGTTATACCAGAATGTGAAATCAAAAACAACTTCCAGCTGGGCGTGGAGGCTCAGGCAGGAGGAGGACCACAAGTTGGAGGCTAGCCTCAGCAACTTAGTGAGGTCCTAAGCAATCTAGTGAGACCCTGTCTCAAAAAAAAAAAAAACAAAAAAAACCCCAAAAAACTTTAGAATGCTGGGCTGGGTGGCACACTCCTGCAATCCCAGTGGCTCAGGAGGCTGAGACAGGAGGATCATAAGTTCAAAGTCAGCCTCAGCAACTTAGTGAGGCCCTAAGCAACTCTGCAAGATTCTCAAAATAAAAAATAAAAAAGGGCTGGGGATGTGCCTCAGTGGTTAAGTGCCCCTGGGTTCAATGCTTGGTCCCAATGAAATAAAACAGCGACAACTCCCAGGATTTGCGTGCGGCACCTGTTCTCGTGTCCCTTTTCAACACTGTCCCCTCTTTTTCCACATTTCTTTTTGGCCTAACAGAAGCCACAGACTAGACCATGGACACAGGGGCTTCGGGCAGCTCATTAAAAGGCTCCATTGGTATCACTGTGTCGGAATCAGAAAGAAGAAATTGAAAGCTGCTCCTTCACAGTTGGAGATGGCACGGCGCAGGGTTAGGGATCGCGCCGTGACCAGAGGGGAAGTCAGTTCCCCACCCGGTGGCCTTGCTGGCCCTGGGATCCGGGACCTGCGGCAACCTGCTCATTTTAACGAGTTCACCGCAGCCAGTGCGGGCCCCGCTGTGTTCCCATTTTATGACAGCTTCTTCTATTCCAGAGGAGAGGATTCTGAATAAAAATGAGCCGGGCTTTAGGGTTGCTTTTTATTATGAGCATTGCTAAAAAACATCCTTAATGAGGTGTTGAGAGCCATCCTGCCCCGATTGTGGAGGAGGCCTGGGAGCCCATAAACGGCTGAAAAGCCACAGGGCAATTCGCATCCCCGATGCCACCCCTTCCTGACACGCTTCCCGGAGCATCTTTAGTTCTGAGCACTTCCTGCAATTTACACGGGAGCTGCCTGGTCGCCATCTGAGCCGAAGCTCATTAAGTGGTCGGCCTGAGTCCCTTCACCCAACTGCCCTCCTCGGCCGAGCCAGCCACCCTACGGTCTTCCCATTTTCCACTGAGTTTGGCAGGAAGTGTGGCTTCTAGAAATGGCTGATATTTCTCTCTGCACTGGTGAGGCATTTGACAGTGACGCTGGGTGGGTACCAACCAGCCACCGTTAAAGCCGGAGCTGAGCAGCGGGGGCTCAGTGATGAGCTCTGATGTCTGTCCTCAGTCAACATCCCTCCTGAAGCAGACCCGGCTTTAGCAGAGGGACTCCTCCCAGCCCCACCCCAAAGGTGTGCTACCATCAGTGATAAAACCCAAATGCCTGATCCCATCACCGGATGCATCCAGCATAGGCCACAGAATCCCTTGTGGACCGGAGCTGGCGGGGGCTGGGCAGAGGGTCGTGGGCCCTTGTTAACATGAACCCATCGGGGACGTGAAATCCCAGCTGAGCAGAGCAAGGAGCTCCGGGGACCTGCTGCCAGCGACTCTGTGCTGTAGCCTGAAAGCTGGGTGGGGGAGCAGATCTCTCTGTGCTCTTGCCACGGGAGAACGACGCCAACAGGAGGTCAGCATCTGTGATGGGGATGGATAGTTCAGTTTAATCTTGAAGTCTATAGCTCCAAGAAAAGAGGGAATGGTTTAATCCTTCAGAGCCTCCTCATTTAATCTTTTATTTTATTTTATTTTATTTTATTTTATTTTTTGTGGTGCTGGGGATTGAACCCAGGACCTTGTGCATGCAAGGCAAGCACTCTGCCACTGAGCTAGATCCCCAGCCCCTCATTTAATAATTTAATGATTTAATTGTCCTTGCCTCCTTTTGCAAGAAAAGTCTGTAGACACGGTATGTGTTTTTTTTTTTTTTTTTGTAGAATTTACTCAACTAAGCTCCACAATTGAATACTAGATGGTTATTTTTTTCGTGGTTATTAAATTGCAATATCAGCCTTCCACACAGTTCCTATTCAGTTTCCATAGGTTCCTTTTGACTGAATACTACTTATATTTAACTTGAAGGTAGAGGTTTGTGTTTACCTTGAGTACATGTCTTTGAAACAGAAAAGTGTAGGGTTATGTATTTTGTCACACGAGATTTTATAGTGTTTCTGGAATGTGAATGAATAAATGATTCACTGGTGAAGTGTGCAAGTTTGGCTCCTAGGTCTTCTGGAGAGATTCGTGGGCAAACCCCCACTGGACCTTGTATTAGGAGCTCTGAGTCCAAGTCCTGGTCCAGTACCTGCAACAGTGATCTGAGTTCAGTCACAGACCCCCCAATGTCCTTCTTGGGAAGATGAAACTGATAATACTTTTACCTCTGGGTTGTTAGATTATTATTTACTTGCATTGTCACTGATGGTTAATCATGTGTAAAATATGAGCTGAGAGTTGTGAGTACGTTATGTCACTTTACTTAGGAAGTAATGTAAGAGTTGGGGACATTATTAGCACACTCAGGTGTGGATCCTGTGCCTCGCAGAGGTTAGTGACGTGCCCATGGTCACTAACCTTGCAACCCAGGAACACCTCACCGAAAAACTACACCCCAAATCATTCAACCTGGAGCCTCCCCTGGCTGACGCCACTGAGGAGGAATGTGAGCTGGGGGGCTGTCCCTAAAAGCCTGCACAAGAGGGATGTAGCAGAGACAGCTCAGATTTTAGAGCAGAAAAAGGCCCAGGGAATCAACCAATGAGACAACCCGATTTCAGAAGGCGGAGGCTGAGAGCCTAGCTTGGGTCATAAACCAGGAAAGAGGATTCAGATGAGAGGAAAGAGCCCGAGCTGCTCCTAAGTCTCCCATAGTATGGGGTTAATTACTCAGACCCAGGAGCCAGAGGCCTGGGCTCAAATCTGAGGTCTGTCACTCAGGAGCTGTGTGCCCCGGGAAAGGAACATCAGTTCTCTATACCTGGGTTTCCAAATCTACAAAGTGGAATGGATCAGAGTGATTTCAGGATTAAATGACTTTAAAATTTGTGAAATGCTTAAAATAATGCTTGGCACATGGTGACTTATAAATGCTTTGCCACGCTGGCCACCACCAGTACTCTTTGAAACCACACCTTTGCTAAACGGCACTGTGGCACACACCTGAAATTCCAGCTGCTCAGAGCATTTCAAGTTCCAGGCTGGCCTGAGCAACTTAGTGAGACCCTGTCTTAAAATGAAAAATGAAATAAACTGAGGATGTAGTTCAGTGGTGAAGCACCCCAGGGTCAATCCCCAGCACTAAACAACAAATAAAACAACAAAACAATAAAACAAAAAAAACAACAAATTCACAGGAAAAAAAAAACAAAAAACCCTCAAAACCAAAATCAAAACTCCCTGTCATTGCTAGATTATGAGCTGAACATACAAAGAAATCCACAAGTAGCACCATCATCTTCATCTCCTGGTAAACAGCTAATGAAGAGTGATCTTGTATAAGGCATTTTTCTAAACTACTAATATGATTATTTCACTTCCCTGATTTAATACTATTCCATAAAATATTTGCAAATCATATATCTGATAAGGGACTAGTATCCCAAATACATAAAGAACACTCACCAGTTAAAATTTTATTGCTTTTAAGACAACCCAATTAAAAATGGGTTCTAAAGTTTGGACATTTCTCTAAAGGAGATATGTAAATGGCCAAGAAAAAATGCACAACATCACTAGTCATTAGAGAAATGCAAGTCACAACTGCAACAAGATGCCACCTCACATCCTCTAGGGTGACTATAATAGTAAAACAAGGACAAGCTGGGCGTGGTGGCGCACGCCTGTAATCCAAGCGACTTGGGAGGCTGAGTCAGGAGGATCGTGAGTTCAAAGCCAGCCTCAGCAACTTAGCGAGGCCCTAAGCAACTCAGTGAGACCCTGTCTCTAAATAAAATACGAGATAGGGCTGGGGATGTGGCTCAGTGGCCGAGTGTCCCTGAGTTCAATCCCTAGTTCCAAAAAAATAAATAAATAAATAAATAAAAAATAAAACAAGGACAGTAGTGAGTGCTGGTGAGGATGCAAAGAAACTGGAAGGAAGCCAGGTATGGTGGTACACACCTATAATCCTAGCAACTTGGGGGGCTGAGGTAGGACAATCACAAGTTCAAGGCCAGCCTGGGCAACTTAGTGAGACACCATTTAAAAAAATACATAAAAATAAATAAATAAAAATGAATGAATGAATGAATGAATAAATAAATAAAGAAGGTTGGGGCCAAACGCATAGCTCAGCGGTAGAATGCCCCTGAGTTCAATACCCAAGACCAGAAGAAAAAAAAAATGTAATGCTTACACCTTGCCGGTGGGAGTGTAAATGTTGTAGCTAGTTTGGAAAACAGTTTGTCAGTTTCTCAAAATATTAAACAATTTCCATTTGAGCCAGAAGTCCTATTCCTAGGTATACAGCAGAGAGAACTGGAAACACTTGTCTAGGCTGCGTGGGAAGCTCAGTGGCAGGGTACCCCTGGGTTTAAT
The DNA here is from genome assembly GCA_020662805.1 of Glaucomys volans. NCBI lineage: Eukaryota > Metazoa > Chordata > Mammalia > Rodentia > Sciuridae > Glaucomys > Glaucomys volans. The sequence goes on from JAJEJO010002127.1 coordinate 65,693, forward strand.
CCCCAGTACCAATCAACAAATAAGATCATCAGTCTGAATGGTCAATGATTAATGAATAAATAAATCTGACATATCCATACAATGGAATATTATTCAGCCACAAAAAGAATGAAGTATACCAATGGACTAGAGAGCCCAGAGCACGCCCTCCTGCTTATGGTCAGATGATCTCCAGCAAGGGGCCAAGGCTACACAGTCGTGGAAGGAGGGTGTCCTCAGCAAATGGTGTTTGGAAAACTGGATTTCCATACACCAAAAAAAGAAGCTGGACACTGGGCACCATGGCGCATGCCTGCAGACCCAGCTGCGGGGGGTGGGGGAGAGTCTGAGGCAGGAGGATCACTTCAGCCCAGGAGGAGTTCAAAGCCAGTGTGGGCAACATAGTGAACCCTGTATTTATTAAAAAAACAAAAAAGATTGACTTTTATTTTATACTACACAAAAACTGATTTGACTGGTTAGAAACCCAACCATGAGTGACCTGAAATTATAAAACCTCTAGAAGAAAACACAGGAGAAAGTTCCATGATCCTGGAATGGGTGGTGACCTCTCAGATGTAACGCCCAAAGCACAAGTTGACAAATGCAGCTAAAACCAAGTTAAAACTGTGCAGCAAGGGAACAACCAACAGGGTGAAAAGACAACCACGGAAGGGAAGAAAATATTGGTCAATTGTATGTCATAGAAGGCGCTAATATCGAAATATAGAAAGAACTCCTGTGTCTCAATCATTACAAAATCTGATCAACAAGCAAGCAAAGGGCTTGAGTAGACAGTCTTCCAAAGAAGATATACTGCTCAGTGGCGCATGCCTGTAATCCCAGCCACTCAGGAGGCTGAGGCAGGAGGATCGAAAGTTCGAGGCCAGGCTCAGCAACTTAACAAGGCCCTAAGTAACTTAGTGAGACCCTGTTTCAAAATAAAATATAAAAGGGCTGGGGATGGGCTCAGTGGTTAAGTGCCCCTGGTTTTTGGTAATCCCTGGTACCAAAAGACAAAAACAAACTCCTAGGAGCAAAGAGTGGTGGTTGGCCAGGGCTGTCGACAAGGGTGGGGAGTCAATCAGGGGTGTGGTTTAATCGTGTGAGATGAAAACATTCTGGAGTTTTGTTGCATAACAACCTTCGTATAGTTAATAATAATATACACTTAAAAACTGTGAGCAAATAAAAACAGAAAAGGAACTGATAAAATGGGGAGTAGGATGGTGCACACCTGTAATCCCAGCTACTCTGGAGGCTAAGGCAGGAGGATCACAAGTTCAAGGCCAGACTAGGCAATTTAGAGAGACCCTGTCTTAAAGTAGAAAGGGCTGGGGGTGCAGCTTGGTGGTTTGGCGCTTGCCTAGCCTGCGTGTGGCCCTGCGTTTGATTCTCAGTACCACCATCAGCAACAACAAAAACGACAGACACCATTAAACTAAAACCCCAAACTGACCAAGAATGAAGTCATGACGCAGGCTACATCCATGAGCCTTGTAAAGACTGAATGAAAGCAGCCAGGCACAGAGGACCACAGGCCGGGGATTGCACTTCCACGGTGGGTCCAGATGGGCGAACCTGCAGGCAGAAAAAGCTGGGGGCTCCCAGGGCCAGGAGGGTGGGCAGGGGGAAGCTGCCAGGAGACCAGTGTGCTCTCTGAGTCGTGTTGAGGGCTGACTTGGGAACACTGACCGCACAACACGCGAAAGGCTGGTTTTGGTGTCCGAGGTGCCTCAGCCCAGCGACGGCTCTGGGACTGGATGGTCTGCAGTGGCCCTTTCCAAAGCCCCCCGCTGCTGGTGGGAAAATGGGGACGTCCCCTTCTTGACTGCCCACCAGCCCTGTGCTTCCACTCCCACTGATGTCTGCGATCTCATCCAGGGCTACTCTGTGTCACTCCGCTCAGGTGACCTGGCCTCTCCCTGCCCGCTGTCCTGGGGCCCCGGTACTGCACTGCTTGAGCAGGTTAAATAACCAATCCACGTTCTTGTCACTCGCCTCTCTACCTGGGGCCCAGGAGGGCCTGACTCTGTTTTGCTCACCTGGAGCTGCTAGAGAGCACGTGGCACCTAGTAGGCACCTAGTAGGCACTTAGTAAACACTGCTGAGGCAGGGGTGGGAGTTGCTAAGTGACCACTGTAAGGTGATGCAAGTCAGGGCCAGAGATGACCAGAGACCCGGGGCCTGATGCTGGGGTGGGCCATGAGGACGTCCTGATCTTGTAGCAACGGAGTCCCTGGCTTATTTGGTCCTGTGTGGTTGAATTTTGCTGCAGATATATATATATATATATATATATATATATATACCTATTTTTGGTACTGGGGATTTAACCCAGGGGCACTAAACCACTAAGTCACATCCCTAGCTCTCTAGTTTTTCATTTGGAGACAGGGTCTCACTGAGTTGCTGAGGCTGGCTTTGAACTTATGATCCTCCTACCTCAGCCTACTGAACCTGGGGAATCACAGGTGTGCACCACTGCACCCAGATAATCACACAACATACAGCAGGTTAATGTGCCTCCCAGTGAGTAGGAAATGTTGGAAAAGGTCAAGGAACGTTGGCTTTTAAGGGCAGAACAGCCCACATCTGTTAAGAGCAGACATTTTGACTGTCAAACAATTCACATTTCAATTTTAATTTAAATATCTGAATTTAAACCACCCTCTAGTCTTCCCTAGAGGAATTTCTGGAATATATGATCTAGAGAACCTTTCCCAGCCCCTTCCTGTTGTAGAGAGCTCTCTGACCTTGACCCGAAACTGTTTTATTTCAATCTATGTCTTGGTCTGTCCTCACCACTGGAATGAAAGTCCCTTAAGGACTCGGACTTTCTCTCATTTACTTATGTATCCTCTGCACAGTGCCAGGCACATAGTAGGTGCTCAGTAAATATGTGTTGACTGAATAGATGAACAAACAACAGAATAGCCGTCTGGCTCTCGGGCCTCTCTCAGTGCAGGGTCCGGCTTCCGTCAAGTCCTAGCTGCTGGGATAGTGGGCTCACATGTGGCTACTTGAACTTGAAAGTAACTGGAGTTAAATAAAACAGGCATTCAGCTTTTCAGGCTGCCTGCTGGTACATGTGGCCCACGGTAGAGAGCATCTGTAGGAGCATGTCCATCATCAGGGAAAGTTCCATCCATGGCTGATTTAGTCCTTGGTTCTCAACCGAGTTTTGCTTCCTCAGGGGCATCTGACCTGGGGTATTTTTGGGTGCTGCAGCTTGGGGAATGTTGGCCTCTGGAGGCTAGAGGCCAAGGCAGAGGATGGTCCCCTACAACAGAATTATCTCACCCCAAATGTCCATGGTGTTAGGCTGAGGAGCCTTACGGGAAGACACATGAGCTGTGCCATGGGAATGCGACAGACATTCCTGAGGATTTGGTTGGGTTAATTTGCAATTAAAAGCCCGATAAGGACTTTTCAGTGTAAGAGGCAACCCTCCAGGTTCCTGGCTCACATTCCTGGAATTTCTCACTATATTTTGAATTGGATAATTGGATTATTAAAATCGGAAATCATTGCCCAGTTGTGCTCTCCAGGGCCCTCCCCTCCCTGTGGAGGGACCCATCAGCAGGGTCCACAGCACTGTGACCATTTCCAGGGCCAGGTTGTTCCAGATCAAGAATCTGCAAAGTACAGACCTGGGCCGAATCTGTCCAGAAAAATCCAGAAAGCTTTGACACAGGGTTTGACTTGTATGAGAAACGAGCAAATGAGGAGTAACATATTGCGCACGTGAGAACTGCATGAAATCCCAATTTCCGTGTCCACAAGGAAAATGTAGGGGACCTAGCCACCACGGGGACTGTCCTCTGGGAAGCTGAGTGCAGGGAGAATTGGCCGGACCAAGGTGCATGCTCGGGAGACCCTTTGACATGACTCCGGGACAGAGCCCGGCTCAGGGCTCTCGCGGGTGTGGCCGCGCCCGACTCCCCTCTCAGCGGTGCTCTGAACGCGGGTCCCTGACCTCGCAGAGGTAAGTGCGGGAGGCAAATTTACTCAGCGATCCGCCTTTATTTGCTGACCAAGGGGCGTGGCTGGTAGCGCTGCTTATGGACTGCGGAGGGGCGGGGAGCAGGGCGGCTGGGGCCGGGCCAGAGGGACGCATCCACGGAACCCAGCGTTCCGTCCTTGCTCTAGAATCCGAGTCAGGATTTCCCTCCACGTTACTCACTGCAGCCCAAAGGAAACTTCCCTGGGCTCCTTTGCTGGGGCGGGGATGGAACTCAGGGCCTCACACGTGCCGAGAGCCACCCCACCCCTGAGCCACATCCCAGCCCTCCCGGGCTCTTCCGGCCGTGTGTCCTGTTAACCCATCATGCCCCGTGCATGACGTTTATAAAACCTTCAACTGACAACAAATTCATCACTTACAATGACTTTTAAATAAGTATGTATTTAGAGTTCTATTCTCTTGAGAAAAGTAATAGGTGAACGGTTGGTGAAAATACTCATTAATATCATTAAGAATAATAAATTTATAATAATCTCCAGATTTGATCTTACCTATTTTAGTGTCAGTTTCATTGCAATAGTTGCAGATTTGAAAACTTGCGACTTAATGAGTTAAGCTCTTCCTGAATAGTTGGCATCTGGCTTTTTAAATCATCAATCGTAAGATCATGATAAGAGCCAGGAACGGTGGCACACGCCTATAATCCCAGCAGTTGGGGAGGCTGAGGCAGGAGGACCACAAGGTGAAAGCCAGCCTCAGCAATTTAGAGAAGCCCTAGGCAACTTAGTGAGACCCCATCTCAAAATGAAAAATAAAAAGTGGGGCTGGGGATATAGCTCAGTTGATAAGAGTGCCTGTCTTGCAAGCACCAGGCCCTGGGTTCAGTCCCCAGCACTTCAAAAAATAAAAATAAAAAAATAAAAAATAAACAAAAAGGGCTGGGGGTGTGACTCAGTGGTTAAGTGCCCCGGGTTCAATCTCTGGTACCAAAAAAAAAAAAAAAAAAAAAAAGCAAGTTTTATTGGAATGTAGCGTCCAGTCTCTAAAACCAAAATAGTAAAGTAAAGCAAAGAAATCCTGAAAGAGAGAAGACAGGAGGCGAACTGGCTACTCTATGCTGTTTTTACTTCCCCAACAGCATGGGAAAACTTTTAAACGGGTATGGATAGAAGTGGGGTGCTCGGGACTTGCAATAGTCGTAACTTGGAGTGTCTCCCCCATCTGTAGCCACAGTCCTCTTGGCAACCCTCTGCTCAGGTCCCCTTCTGCAAGACGGCAAAGCAGCTCAGTCTTCTCTTGGTAGCAAGATGTTAACAAATGACACTTTCATTTTCATCTGGCTCACAACAGACGCTCAAAAAACCTTAGCCACTCTCCTCATCTGTGGTCACGGTTAACAGTGGCTGTTCCTGGGCCGCTCCCATTATTGGAGAAGTGTGAACGGGTATAACTTCATTTGCCAGCAAGTTAGTAGTATCAGACTTTTAAATCAACATATACTTTGATCAATAAAAAAATTGGGAAAGGAAAAAATACATATATATACTTTGAACAATTCAATTATCTGTGGGATAAATTCCTTTTCCAAATGCCAGACAGAATTCATGTTGTTTTTAATTCCATAGAACACACATTGTTCTTTTGCATTAAGACATTCGAATTTAGGATCATCTCATTTGGTGAACTGGCCCCATTACCATTTTGATTTTTCACATTTTATCCCTGGTAATATTTCTCAAATCATCATCTGGAATGAGCACAGCACCTTAGTATAGCTCAGCGTGTGTGTGGCACCTCTTTCTATCCCTCTGATCTAATTTAAAGTGGGTTTCTTGGAGATGGCTCGTTGTATGCATTGTTGTATTTTTTTCTTTTGGTACTGGGGATTGAACTGAGGGGCACTCCACCACTGAGCCACATCCCCAGCCCTATTTTGTATTTTATTTAGAGATGGGGTCTCACTGAGTTGCTTAGGGCCTCATTAAGTTGCTGAGGCTGGCTTTGAACTTGCCATCCTCCTGCCTCAGCCTCCCAAGTGCTGGGATTGCAGGCGTGCGCCACCACGCCTGGCTGGTTGTACTTTTTGACGCAGTTGGATTTGTCTATTAACTCGCTCTTTGTTTCCTATTGTCCAATCAGTTCTTTATTCCTCTTCACCTCTGGCTTCCTTTCGACTCATTTTTTTTTTTTTTTTTTTTTTTTTGGTACCAGTGATTGAACCCAGGGGTACTCAACCACTGAGCCTCATCCCCAGTCCTTTTTTGTATTTCATTTCCAGACAGGGTCTCAGTGAGTTGCTTAGCACCTTGCTTTTGCTCAGGCTGGCTTTGAACACGTGTTTCTCCTGCCTCAGTCTCCCCAGTCGCTGGGATTACAGACGTGCGCCACCGCACCTGGCTGGACTCAGTTATTTTTCTAGGATCCATTTATCTCCACTATTGGTTTGTGTACCTAACATACCTGTCATTCATTCTTCCTGGGGTTGAACCCGGGGCCTACACACTGTAAGCACTTTCTCTACCCCCAGCCTGTTTTTTTTTTTTTAAATATATTTTTAAGTTATTGATGAACTTTTATTTTAATTTACATGTGGTGGTGAAACTCGAACCCAAAGCCTTGGACATGCCAGGCAAACGCTCCACCAATGAGCTACAGACCCAGCCCAGCCCTTGCTTTTTCTTTTAGGTTGTTGCGCTGGGGTTTACAATCAGCATCTTCACCTTCTCACAGTTTACCATCATAGGACAGCGTAAACTCCACGGACAATGTAGACCCTTGCCGCAGGGATCCACTTCCACTTCCCTTATGTCTTTTGCATGAATTTTTCCTGAATTTTACTATTTATATTATAACTTCTAACATGCTTTGGCATTTCTTACTTTAACCAGTCAATTCTCTCTTTTTTTTTCCTTTAGTATTTAGGAATTAAATTCTGGGACACTATCACTGAGCCACATCCCCAGACCTTTTTCCCTTTTGAGATAGGGTCTTGCTAAATTGCTGAGGCTGTCCCCAAACTTGTGATCCTCCTGCCTCAGCCTCCTGAGCTGTTGTAATTACAGGCATGTGTCTCCGCACCTGGCCAGTCAATTATCTTTTTTAATAAACAAACTCTTAATTTGGGGACGGTTTTAGATTTACAGAAAAATGACAAAAACTGTATGGAGAGTTACCGGGTATTCTGTAACCAGCGTTCCACTAACATCTGACCCTAGCACTGCATGTTTGTTACAATTAAGGAACTACATTCATATGTCCTTCTTAATTAAAATGTAGACTTTCTTTTTCTGTGCTTGGATCCTGTCTACACCACCACCCTGGGTTTCAATGTCACGTCTCTGTAAGTCCCTCTTGGCTGTCCCTGCTCCATCTTTGTTTTTGATGACCTTGACAGCTCCGAGCTGTCCTGGTCAGGGGGTTTGTCGAGTGCCCCTCAACTGGGATTCGGCTGATGGCCTGTGTTTGTGGGAGGCAGGACACAGGTGAAGGCGGTCTGGTCACGTCCTGTCAAGGTGCACAGCGCTGGCACCACGCCCCATGATCCACGTGAGCTTGGAGCCCGGGGGGCTGGTATTTGCTAGATTTCTCCACTAGAGAAAACCTTTCTGGGTCTCTGAGCTCTTGTCTACTTTCAGAACCAAAACAGAAGAAACTGACGGATTGCATCCCAGTCCCCAGAACCACCATCTTTAGACAGAGCAAGCCTGCCGAGGCAGTTCTCCCCTGTGCTGGGCAGCGCCATCCCTCTCCTCCCACCTACCTGGTCATCAGGAGGTACCGCGTTCCTTCATTCTCCAGGGCCCAGGCCCTCCCTGCAACCTCACCTCGGACCTCTACCTCTCCACAGTCAGGTGCCCCTGCAGGTCCCCAGCTCCAGATCCTTCCCTGGAAGCTGGAGTTTACAGCACCATCTCTGCCCTCCTTTTTTTTTTTTTGGAACCAGGGATTGAACTCAGGGACCTTGGCCACTGAGCCACATCCCCAGCCCTATTTTGTATTTTATTTAGAGACAGGGTCTGAGTTACTTAGGGCCTCGCTAAATTGCTGAGACTGGCTTTGAACTCGAGATCCTCCTGACTCAGCCTCCCAAGTCGCTTGGATTATCTGCCCTCCTTCTGAAGGTTAGACTGAGGGGAAGGGAGAGGACTCCGGAAGCCAGGCAGTACTGAATGACGACCCAGTCACTGTTCCAATGTGAGCAGGGTGACCTTCCTAAGTCACTCCTGGCCTTACCCCCACTCCTCTCCCCCTGCCCTTGGGAGGGTGCAAGTGTCCAACGCAGCTGCCCCCCACACACACTCTTGAGATTCAGCGCCAGCCACATGTCTGAACCCCCAGGTCGGATCCAGGGCTGCTAAGGTGACTTAGCTATTTCTTATTCTGACTTCACATGGGACCAAGCAAAGCCAGCGGGATGGTTGATTTTCTGGTTGAACCTGGCTGAGCCACACTACCCAGGTCAAACATTTGGTAGAGATGTTTTTCAATGAGATTAACATTTAAATTTGTGGATTTTGAGTGGAGCAGATTGCTCTACGTAGTATCATTGGACACCATGCGATCAGTTGGGACGACGGAGACTGACCCAGCAGATTCCCTCTGTCGTTCAGTATTGAACGACAATACTGGCTCCTCCCTGGTCTCCTGCCTGCTGTCACCTTGCAGATCATGGGCTTTACTGTCTCCATAACCATGTGAGCCAATTTCTTAAAATAAATCTGTCTGTATTTGCAAATCTATTTGTACATCTACTGGTTCTGTTTCTCTGGAGAAACCCGAGTACTATGACCAGTAGGAATATTTTTTCTTTTTGTTGATGGTACTGGGATTGAACCCAGGGCACTCTATTGCTGAGCTACATATAACCCCAACCTATTTTGGGACAGAATCTTGTTAAATTGCTGAGGCTGTCCTCAAACTTGCAATCCTCCTGCCTCAGCCTTCCAAATCACTAGGAAGACAGGTGTGCACCACTGCACCTGGTTACCAGCAGTAATTTTGTGCGTGTGTGTGTGTGTGGGATTCTGAGGATTGAACCCAGGGGTGCTCTACCTGGGCTATATCCCAGTCTTTATATTTATTTATTTTTGGAACCAGGGATTGAACTCAGGGGCACTCGGCCACTGAGCCACATCCCCAGCCCTATTTTGTATTTTATTTAGAGACAGGGTCTCCCTGAGTTGCTTAGTGCCTTGCCCATGTTGAGGCTGGCTTTGAACCCATGATCCTCCTGCCTCAGCCTCCCAAGCTGCTGGGATTACAGGCATGTGCCACTGTGCCCGGCTTCCTTTTTACTTTTTGAGATAGGGTCTCACTAAGTTGCTGAGGCTGGTCTTGAACTGCTATCCTCCTGTCTCGGACTCCCGAGCTGCCAGAATTACAGGCGTGCCTGGCTAGACCACTGTCTTTCCATTTCTGAGTCTCAACTTCATTTATAAAACAGATTAGGAGGCGATACACATCCAATATTTAACACAGTCCCTGGAACCCACACCCCCTCAATGAACCCTAGGGAGTCTCCCATCACGGCTGGTGTCTTGGTTGGACAGCCACTGAGTTTTTGTGTGCAACACCAAGAACATGAGACGCAGTTCCTCCTGTCTGGGAACAAGTGGCCCATTTGGCAAGGCAAGCGCTGCTACTAGATCAGACCGGAAACAGTTTGGAGGGGCTGGTGCTCACACACTCCACCAGGAGTCACCCGCTCTCCCAGGGAGGGGACTGGACGCGAGGTGGCTGGGGAAGCTGCCCCTGTCCTCTCTCCGGTACAGTCACAGTCGGGCCTCCCCTCCGCACACTCCTAGCCCCTGGGGTCAACCAGCCACATGCTGCAAATGTTTTCCAAGCAGTGTGTCTGCACGGAACGGGCACAGCTTGGTCACTCCTGAACAACACCGTGTGACAGCCCTGGCATAAGTCACCTAGAGAGGATTCTAGCATGCGGAGGGCGTGGGGGTCTGTGTGAATCCTGCCAAAGTTACAAAGGACTTGGGCATCATCAGATTCGGGTGCCTGGGGGTCCTGGAACCCATCCTCCACGGTTGCAAGGGACAGCGGTTCCTTATTCTCCCCTTTGGTCTCCTCCATTAGCGGACTATCTTTCCCTCATTTAAATTCTTTGGGTTCCCAGCAAAGAGTGGTCGTTTTCACAATCTAACACTGATCACTACAAGGTCATCGACTCATCCGAAAATACAGGTTGCGCACCCACACCCCGTTACAGTGTGGCCAGGGACGCAGAGGCGATCCAGGAAGACGCCTGCTGGCACTGAGGCAAAAGCCCCTGGAACACTCGAGACAGACGCTCACCAGGCCAGGAAGGGACAAGGCTCTTAAATGACAGAAGATGTTGGGAGTGAGGGGATTTAAAACTCCCTGACAGCTTCTCTCCTGGGGGAGCCTGATTCCCCTCCCCTCTAGCTGGGTGGGCTGGGTGCCCCTCTCTAGTGGACAGAACATGTGGAGGGACACTACAGGCTTCGGCGAGGCAGCCTCCGCCTGGCTCTCATCTCTTGATATGCTCGGCCTTGGAATCCAGCCACCATGTTGGGAGGATTTCCAGGACACGAGGGTTCTTGATTTTAGCCTCTGTTAGACTCAGGTGACAGCCAGCACCTAGGATAAGGGGCCTCTGATGACCTCAGTCCTCAGCCTCATGGATAGGGAAAAACTGCGCCCACCCTGCCCTCTGCCTTCCTGGCCCACAGAGGCCGTGAGAGGACACCTCATCAGTGTCTTCCTAGGCCATTCATTTGGGGGACAACCTGGTATACAGTAAGAGATGACTGATACGGGGAGGGAGTGACCAGAGGTGGCAGGAGTGTGAGGGATATTGAAATGGCCCGATCAGGGAAGGACCTTTCTGATGGGGAGACGTGGGGGCGCGCAGTGTGGATATGGTGAGATGACGCAGTGGCCCTGGCAGAGGAGCCCGAGGGCTGTGGCTGGAACGTGCTTGGGATTCAGGAAGGTGGCCAGCATGGCTGCAGTGATGTGGAGGGGACATCACGGTAAGAGATGAGGTCAGGAAGCTGGGGGCAGGGAGGTCGCAGGCTGTGTGGGACCACCAAGGGGGACTGAGCAGGGATCTGAGCCCAAGTTCAAGGTGGCCATTCCCACCATAGGGAAATGGTCATGAGCAGGTAAGCACAGAAGTAGGGAGTGTCAGCTTGGAGGCGACCTCAAGTGTCCGGGTGAGCTGGACGGTGAGGAGGGCCAGAGTGGGGAGGCAGGGGGTGGTTGGCACTGGGGCACAGTCAGGGGAAGGCCCAGGAGACTTACGTGTGAGGACGAGTCTGCAGAGTTGGTGAGCCATGACAAAGTGGGGTCACGGGCCAGCAGCACCAGCGGCCCTGTGTCCTCCAGGAGCTTGCTGGGAAAGAAGACACGGGCCCCACCCCACCTCCTGAAGTTCAACAGGAGTCCCAGGTGTTCCTCATGCATTGAACTTCGAGAAACACTCACCTAGGTCAGTTCTCAGCTCGGGCAGCAGGTTGGAAGCACCTGGTAAGCGAAGCCAGGTGTGGTGACTCACGTCTGTAATCCCAGCCACATGGGAGGCCGAGGCAGGAGGATAGCAAGTTATGTCCAACTTGGGAAACTTATGAGATATTGTCTCAAAATAAAAAGGGCTGGGATGTAGCTCCGTAGAAGAGCAGCCTTGGGTTCAGTTCTTGGTAACACACACAGAGAAGCCTACCTGTGCCCGGGCCTGGGGCTGTATCTGTGGTTTTTGAAGTTCCCAGGTGACCTCAGTCCTTGGACTCCCATCTACACTTCCAGTGAATTCTCCTTCTCCTTCTCCGTTTTGGTGCTGGGGATTGAACCCAAGAGTGCTTAACCACTGAGCCACATCCCCAGCACTTTTTATTTTTTATTTTAAGACAATTCTTGCTAAGTTGCTGAGGCTGGCCTCCAGCCTGGGTTTTTCTACCTCAGTTTTTCTACCGAGTAGCTGGGATCCCAGGTGTGCATCACTGCCCGGTCCTTCCTGGGGGGTTCTGTTGGCTCTGCCCTTAGATGCACCCCAGGTCGGATCCCCCCTCTTTAGGTCATTGCTGTCACCTTTGGCCCACTCCAAAGCTTCCCACCTGCTGGGATCTCTCAGTCCAGGGTGGGCAGTCAGGATGAGGGTCCTATTCCAGGTCCATGGCTTTCAAACTGATCGCTTCCGAGGTTTGTGAGAGCCCAGGTCACCAGTCTCCACCCCCAGTTTTTCTGATTCAGTAGGTCTTGAGTAGGCCTGAGAATTTGTATTTTTCTTTTCAAATTTTTTTTGCAGTACTGGGGATTAAACTTAAGGCCTTGTGCATGCTAAGCTGTGCTCTAGCACTGAGCTGCACCCGGCCCAGGTGGCATTTCTAAGACGTTTTCGGAAGCTGCTGGAGGGGATCAGGGCTCTAGATCCCCATTAGAATAGCCGCCACCAGTCAGATGTCAGCTGCCGTATCCTACTTGGCTACACCCCTCCTTACCCTAGAACAGACCTGTGTGACCTTGACGACCTTGCCTGCTTTCAGGAAGGCTTTTCCTGCCCCAGATCAGGAAAGGGGCTGAAGGAGTTCGCCCACTCACTGTGTCCAGGACAGGTGTCACTCTCCGTCATTGCACCCTTCAATCAACTCAGGAGCCGTCTCTGCGCTGGGGTTGACCAGGGGAACGGGCACTAGCGGGTGGAGCAGGGGTCAGACCAGAAGCCAGAGCGAGCGGGGAGAGGGACTACTCCAGGGCCCTCTGCCCAAAGTCCCCAAGTTCCAGGGGCACCCAAGGGGTGAGGAACAGCCCTTAGTGCGTGAGCCAGAATCCAGGGAGCTACAAGGGAGGCAGGAAGTGGTTGCCTAGGTCCTCAAAGTAGCTAGCTAACCCTCTTTTGTAGGGCCCTGTCCCCAGAAATGCGAATACTTAGCCCAAATAGAGACATTCAAAATCAAGTAGCTCTTTTTGTTCCTGCTAGCACTTTATTGATTGATTGATTGGAATTGAACTCAGGAGTGCTTCACCACTGAGCCACATCCCCAGTCCTTTTTATTTATTCTTTAAATTTTCAGACAGGGTACTAAGCTGCTTAGGGCCTCACTCAGTTGCCAAGGCTGGCCTTGAACCTGTGATCCTCCTGCCTCGGGCTCCTGAGTTGCTGGGATGACAGTCATATGCCACCACGTCTGGCTCTTGCCAATGCCTTCTAACCTCAAGAGGCTCCCAATGTAGATACACTGACTTACACGACACACCAAGCACCCCGCCTGGTGAGTTGGAAACTGGTTCCCTACTTTTTGTTCGTTGAAAGTTCCCTCTGTAATCACACCGCCTGCCCTTGGTTGTGTTACAACTTCTTAAACCGACTTCTGAGGGCTACAGTCCGGGGCTTGTTATCACAGGTGCTGATGGGCGTGACCGCCAACACACCCAGGCAACGGCTCTGCTCTGTCACTCCAAAGAACTGCTCTGGGTGTCCCGTTGTGGCCACAGCTTCCTTCGCCCTTGAGTGAAGAGCTGGAGCTGGGTCTGCACACGGGAAAGTGAACTCTGGCGTGAGAATGGAAGACCTCTGGGTAAAGACCCAGGAGGCCGAGAGAGACACGGCTTCAGCCTCAACCCAGGACTGAATTCCAATCGCAAGTCCTTGTCACCCAGCAGGCCCAGCCAACCAACTGCCTAGAGTGCGGTGGAGGACTCCGAGGCACGCTGGAGTTGATTGAAGGGTGCAATGACGGAGAGTGACACCTGTCCTGGACACAGTGAGTGGGGAGCCGACCCGTGTGCTGAAGTGTCGCTGGTTTCAGGGCTGGACAGCCTACCAGGAGGGCGAGGAAGGAGGAAGGCCGAGGGAGGGAGGGAGCCTCCAAGCCCCAGTCAGGCACCAGGTGCAGGGAGTGTCGGATCTGAGACGCTCCACCTTTGAAATGTTCATACCGTTTGTCTTTATTTAGTTGTGCTCAGATATGACAAAAGCCATAACTTTTTTTTTTTTTTTGGAACCAGGGATTGAACTCAGGGACACTCGGCCACTGAGTCACATCCCCAGCCCTATTTTGTGTTTTATTTAGAGGCAGGGTCTCACCGAGTTGCTTAGGGCCTCGCTAAGTTGCTGAGGCTGGCTTTGAACTTGCGATCCTCCTGCCTCAGCCTCCCGAGTCGCTTGGATTACAGGCGTGCGCCACCACACCCGGCTAAAAGCCATAACTTTTTAAAAATGAGTAAAATCTCGGGGAGGCAGAGAATTAAAGCACAAGGAAGGTCAGAGAGGTCTTACCTGTGGGTTCACCTTAATGCCTAGAAACCCCACACTGGTTACGATTGAAGCTCCCAAGGTTTCAGACACACATGCTGAAGGGCGACAAGTTAGCTGTCAGACAGGAAGCTGGGGAGCAGCTTGCCCGGCCACAGGAGGCCCAGCAAGGGACATCCATGAGGGGACCCGGATGGATCTGCTCTGCATTCCGACTGGGGGGTGGCCACCCAGGCTCAAAGCTGGCTGAAACTCAAACACAAGGGCAATCCTGAAGAAAACGTAAAGCCTGCTTCGCCATCACTCATGTTGGGCTAGAACTTTCCCAAAACGTGGTTCACGCAGCTGGCTGCTCACAGGAGGACGTGAGCCCCGCGGGATGAGCATTCAAATGGTGCCAGTGTGTCTCGATATCAGCTCACATTAGAAGGATCTCTAGCCGGGCGTGGTGGCGCATGCCTGTAATCCCAGAGACTCGGGAGGCTAAGGCAGGAGGAGTTCAAAGCCAGCCTCAGCAACTTAGCGAGGCCCTAAGCAACTCAGTGAGACCCTGTCTCTAAATCAAATACAAAATAGGGCTGGGATGTGGCTCGGTAGTTGAGTGCCCCTGAGTTCAATCCCCAGTACCAAAAAAAAAAAAAAAAAAAAGGATCTCTAACGAGCTTATCAAGCCTATAGTTTCAGGAGGATAACTGCATATTGTTAAGCTAACTAAAAATGTGAGTTGCTTGAAGGGAAAATATAAATCAATAATTGGCAGGGCTGCATAGATGTTACAATTGTGTGGGGGTTTTTTTTCCTAAGGTATGGAATCAAGTTGGAAAGATGCTGTTGGAAAGCCCTGTCCTCGGGAGCTTACAATCTAGCAAGTGCAGGAAAATCAGGGCCAATGCAAATTTAATGCACTAATCTAAAAAAGAGTTTCCAAGATGAATGTCCTTAGTGCTGCTGAACTATATAGTGAAAAATTGCAAATTTTATGTTATATGTATGTGTATATATATCGTATGTATATATTTGCTACAATAAGAAACCAATTACCAAATAGATATTAAGAATTGTGGCCGGGTGTGCTGTCCCTAAGTCTCTAACGGGGACTCTTTAAGCCACTCGCAGTGCTTCCCCTCTGGAGTGAGGCTCTTCAGTATAGATGTCATGAGGCTCATTTTTCAAATTTTAGAGCAATTTCTTTTTTAACACTGAATTGAGGTTTTAGTTATGAAAATACTTAGGTGGGACTGATGTCATCCACCAAAGCATCTTCAGAGAAAGTTCTGGCCTGACCTCTCTGCTCTTTTCCTTCCTTCCCCTATTGGTAATTGGCTTTGAAAGTTTTTAGTTCACAGTTCCGTAATTTATTTTGCAAACGTGCATCTGCATTTCTCTCTCCATGTACACTTCTCCTAGCCCTTCCCAGGCAGCAGCTGGCGGGGGCGTAGAGACAGATCCCACTCCTTTCTCTACCGTGCCGCCCTCTGCATGGAGGTGCCAGGGTATTAGCCCTGACACTGCTGATGTTTGCCCCTCGTTAAGATGTTGGAAAACATTGTCAGGGACAGATTTGCTCTTGTGTGTCATGGGCAGGACCAAACCCAGAACTATCCCGTCACCTGGCCAAATGCACAGGCCCATGGCTGAGCTGCAGAGGGGCCAGGTCTCCATGGCGAGGGCACCACCCAGGGAGAAGAGCGACACACAGTCGGAGGGACCAGCCACTGCCCCGTGCCTCAGTTTCTTCATGCATGTGGGGAGGGTGTGAAAGAGGTCAGTGCTTCCATATTTGGGTCCTCTCAGTCCCATTTGGTCCCATTCCTTGAATGGGCCTCTCAGTTTTTCCCGTATCCGGGAATCACCTGTGTCATTATCGAATCTTTTCATTTGAGCCACCTTTGTGTTGATTCACTTTTTTACATTTAACCTCATCCTTAGAAATAATACCCATGAAACTGTCTTATCGACTTGTTCCATATTTTTCTAAAAAGCATTTCGATGTATTTACAAGTGCTGGGCTTGAAGGTGTCCGTCTGTAAGACCAGCAACTCAGGAGGCTGAGGCAGGAGGGTCGCAAGCTACAGGCAGCTTTAGCAAGACCCTGTCTCAATATAACAGCAAAAAGGGCTGCGGGTGTGGCTAAGTGGTGAACTTGCCTGGTGTGGGCTACCCCACTACAAGAAAAGAAAAAGTGCATTGGTGACCTTCAGAAATGCCCCTTCCCTTGGCCTCAGGGGTGGACGGAGCACCCTCAAAACTGGGAACAAACCTGTGCCTGTGGACCAGGGGTCAGATATTCCAGTTGCGTTTCCAGGAATGTGGGGCGAGCACTTCCCCAGCAGAGGACCTAGCTCTTTGAAATCTGACATTTTAAAAGTTGGGCAGCGGGACCCTAACCGGGAAGAATAGAAAGTGTGGATCAATGAGACTTGCTGAGAATAAAACCCACCTGGGCGCAGACTGCTCCCTGGAACCAAGATCAGTGCCTCTATAAACCAAACCAGGACACCAAGGTGGATCTCTCAGGCCAATGGCCACAAGCAGATCCAGAGAGGAAGACCAGCTTGGGGCTGGCAGCGAGTGCAAAGCTCGGCTGCAGAGCTCCAAAGCTCCAAAGAAGTGGAATGAAATGGAATAGCCCCTGGAGTTATGCAGAGAATGTCACCAGCACTGGGCTTGGTTTTATTAGGCATGCATTTGAAATTTAAATACGTTCGGGGACAATGGCTTTTACAAGGGCGCTGGCCTCGCTCCCTGGGAGAGCAGCCGGTTTATGAACAGGACACGATCAAACG
>JAJEJO010002128.1:0-60539 GCA_020662805.1 Glaucomys volans
AGCAATCGTGGCAATTGAGCGCCACGGGCTTTACTTGGTTTTTCCGTCATCCCTGTGGGGGCGGGGACAATTATTGGCCCCTCGTTGCAGGTGAGAGAAGACCATCCAGTTAAGTCAACAAATACTTGGGCTCTTTAGTAGGGTTGCCAGAGAAAATACAGGACGTACTTAAAAGTTTCATGTCATATAAACAAGAGTGTAAAACATGTCTCAAGTACTGCAAGGGATATATTTATACAAAAGAAAGTATTTACTGATTATCTGAAAATCAAATTTAATTATCTTGTATTTGCATTTCCTAATTCTGGCCACTTTACACCTATGTGTCAAGCTTTGTCCTAGGCTCCAGAAACAAAAATCCTTTGTGGCACATCAGCTCTTGTGACAAGAAGCAAAAATTGAAAAACTTCACCTGACAGGGTCCATAAATCACCCTGCCACACCAAACCAACCCCTTTCCGTTTACAGAGTACATAGACCTGTATGAATTAGTAAAACATTTTGAATCAACATTCTTTACTGATGGTCTGGGACCCTCACCTTTGACAAGTTGTATGGGCTCAATTTCTCACCTTTAGTCACACTCATTAAAATTAAGACTAATCTCCCAAATGTGGTGGTCCATGCTATGATCCCAGCTATTTGAGAGGCTGAGGCAGAAGACTTCAAAGTTCAGAGGCCAGTCAGGAAACTTGAACCCCGTCTCAAAATAAAATTTAATATGGGGGGCTCTGGGGCTCTAACTCTGTGGTGGAACACTTGCCTAGCATGTGCAAGACCCTGAGTTTGATCCCCAGTGCTGCAAAAAGAAATTAAAAATGGGGCTGGGGATATAGCTCAGTGGGTAGAGTGCTTGCCTCCCAAACACAAGGCCCTGGGTTCAATCCCCAGCACCGAAAAAAAATTTTTAAATTTAATACTAATCATCTAATTAGTCTTAAGGACTGTGTACTAATTATTCCATTACTTTTGGGTCTTCAAGTTTGGATGGATCCTAGTTATTTGTTAGCCTTTTTCAAGTGACCATAATTTTGGTGCTGGTGTTTTGGAGATTTCTTTGCCTTCTGAAGAGCCAGAAGCTTCAAAAATTTGTCCCACGGAGCTGGACTTTGTGGCAATATGCCCATAATCCCAGCAACTTGGGAGGCTAAGGCAGGAGGATCTCAAGTTCAAGGCCAGCCTCAGCAAGCACCCCTGGGTTCAATCCTTGGTGAAAAAAGATTGTCCCAGGGGCTCAAACTGCGCCCCCCAAGAAACTGTCCCCAGATGCCCTGTGCTATCCAGAGGTACTATCCTTAATTTCCTGTACACTCCTTGAAACTTCACACCTTAGTGCTTTTGCCTGGGTAGTGCTTCAAAGATCCAATTTCAAGTTCAAAAACTCTGAAGGTGCCCCTAGACATTACATAAATTATCAATTTGCTCTTGGCTGTTATATAAGTTTGCCCCTAATGGTGTGAGCTCTCAGTATATGTTTGTTGAATAAATGCTAGTTCCAAAGCTTTGGGGGGCTTGTAGAATGTTAAAGGAAAGCAGAAAAGGGATTAAAGGACTATTAAAAAGTACTACAGAAGATACTAAGTACCAAGAAATCTTTCATATTAAATATTTTTAGTGTTTACCAGAATATAGCTCAAAGTCTGAAATTTCTTTCTCAAATTATCCATCTAAAGCAGTAGTTCTCCAAACATGACCTCTGAGTTGAGAATGTAGTTCAGTGATGGAGCACTTGCCTAGCCGGCACCAGACCCCAGGTTCATTGCCCCAGCACCAAGAGGGAGAAGAAAAAGGTAGCTCTCCAATGTGGCTCACAAGTCGATAGCATTCGCATTGCATTAGCATCCCCCTGAAACTTATCAGAATTGCAAATTCTCAGGTCCTGCCAAGACCTACTCAATCCTACTGAGGATGGGGCCCCAGTAATCTCACAAGCTCTTCAGGTGATTCTGATGCATGCTCAAGTTTGAGAATCACAAATCTAGATCATTCTTTAGCATTTACAGTGATACCTACCAATTTCAATAAATTTCCTTTGTTAGGGAGTCCAGTTCCCGCATCTTGCCTCCACTTTTAGGTCAATGTGAAAGATCAATTGCGGAAGGAGAAAGTAGAGAAAGCAGTAATAGTGTTGAAGGAATTTTATTTTCTGGGAAAAAGATAAAAACTTGATTAGAGTAATAGGAATGAATGTGGAAGGGATCCAGATACCACAAACATTTCAGAGTGGCGTCAACACAATGTACTGAGAGCGTGAGTACTGGTTGAGAGTGAGGGTGGAGATGAGGATGACTCAGAGATTCCTACCTTGAATGCTTTGGTTGGTAATGCCTTTAATAAAAAAATAAAATAGGGACTTTAACAAGTGTAGAAAGTTTGAGGGGAACAGATAATTATCTCAGTTTAAACCTTCCTCCTGAGTGAAGTTGCCAGAAGTTCCCATATGGAAGTTCCAAGAAAAGGAGGGCTGGGGAATAAGACAGGGATTGAACAAAGGATTTGGGAGGAGTTCACCAGATGCCTTGATGCACATTTTGTAATCCCAGTGACTAGAGAGACTGAGGCAGGAGGATTACAAGTTTGAGCACAATCTGGGCAACTCAGCAAGACCCTGTCTCAAAAATAAAAAGGGCTGGGGATATAGCTCAGTGGTAGAATGCTCCTGGCTTCAATCCCCAGTACTGCAAACCAAAAGAGGAAAAGAAGAAGATGATGAAGAAGAGGATGATTTGGGAATAGAGTCCTCACAATGTGATCATTGAAGTCTTGGAGATAGATAGTATCCTGAAGCAGAGAGCAAAGATAAGCAAAAATGCCAAGATAGTTCTATGGAGGGCACCTTGGTTCCAAGACAAGAAGAAAGTCAAATCAAAGAAGGTAAAAAGCCATCCAAGAGGGAGAGAGACCAGGATCACAGGGAATCACCCAAACCAGGCAAAGCAAAACAATCCAGAAAAAGGAGGTGAGCAGCAATGTCAAATCCTGCAGATAAACTGGGAAAGCTGAAAACTAAAAACCAAAACAACAGGATATTCCGGGAAACCGGAAATCACCTTCACCTGCACTGTTTTAGCACAGATAGGCTCTAGAGGTTGAAGAGACTTGAGGACTAAGAAAGATGGAGACAGAAAAAGTTGGGGAAAGGAAAAGGGATGTGGGTATTTGCTGATGGATACCATCAGGGCACCAACGGACCTTTGAGGTAGGACAGATAAATCACAGGTAAGGGATAGGATTCGAGTGGAAACCTGATGAAGAGATTTTGGATAAAGATAGACCATTCAGACTGAAGTCAACATTCAGCTAAAATTGATGGCATGTATTAAGCCAGTTCTCATAATTATGGACTCTCCAATTTGAAAGGATATGTGGAGGCTGTTACTCCTTCCATTCATTTCAGCAATAAATTATTTTCTAGCAAATTCTGTGCCTTGCTTAGGGAAGAGAGATGAGGATATTAAGATAAATAAGACATAGACCCTGATTCCAAGGTGCTCAAAAGGAAGTGGGGGAACATAAACACTGGCGATACAGCATAAATGATGAGAAAGTATGTCCAAGTCAGTTTGTTTGAGGGTTACCTGATTACCTCCACTTCCTAGGTAAGTTACCTGGGCCTCTTGCCCTTAAGTAGTTATCACTTGTCTGTAAGATAGTACTTATTTCATAGGATTGTTATGATTAAATTAGGTTGTCTGTATTGGCTGACTTTTATATAAACAGGTTTTACTTTAAAAATTTAAGAAGGTACTGCTGGGTGCGGTGGCTTACGCCTGTAATCCCAAGGATTGGGGAGGCTAAGGCAGAAGCATTGCCAAGTTCAAAGCCGGCCTCAGCAATTTAGTGAGGCCCTGTCTCAAAATAAAAAGGGCTGGAGTTGTGGCTCAGTAGTTCAGCACCCCTGGGTTCAAACACTTGTACTAAAAAAAAAAAAAAAAAAAGTTAAGGTGTTAAGGAATAGATGTTGAGATTTCCTCGGTTGTCCCTTCTCAAACCCCAAGATTGAACACCGCCCACATCTCCCTGATTGCGCTGAAGTCCTGCGCACGCGCAGGGCGAACACTGAGCCGGGCCCTGGCCCGGTCGCCAGGGGGCGCTGTTAAGTCGTGGCAGCTCCTCCGGGTTCCCGGAGGCCTGGATAGAGACGTAGGTGCGGACGCAAGCTCCTGCGCACGCGCGTTGCGTACCCGTCCGTCCAACATGGCGCCGGTGGAGCACGTTGTGGCGGATGCTGGGGCTTTCTTGCGGGATGCAGCCCTGCAGGTACGGGAGTTCCAGTCTAGAAGAGTGGGGTCTGAGCTGGCAGGGCCTGAGGAAGCGCACGGGATCGGGAGGCGCGGGCGAGTGTGAGCTGGCATGGTTTCCCCGCAGGACATCGGGAAGAACATCTACACCATCCGGGAGGTGGTCAGCGAGATTCGGGACAAGGCCACGCGCCGGCGGCTGGCCGTCCTGCCCTACGAGCTGCGATTCAAACAGCCCTTCCCTGAGTATGTGCGGCTGGGTGAGTGCTTCTGCCCCAGCGTTGTCGGCGAAGCCGGGGCCCAGGGTGCACACTGGACCTCTTGGGTGCGAGTTGCGTGCGGGTCTGGTTGTTTTATCAGAGCATTTGACCTAGAGACAGCACGTCCTAGATCCTCCTGAGAGAGGCTTCCGAGGCCTGAACTCTCTTCCGAGGCCTTACCACAGCCTAGCTCTGTGCTCTCGATGTATTACTCAGACTGGGCCTCACACATAAAGCGGGAATAATAACACCTTCCAACAAGGTTGCTATGGACGTTAAATGAGGAATGTCACTTGGCACTGTGTTCAGCACTTTGTAAGCATGCATTAAATTAATTGGGATTCCAAATAGAAGATGGTAAATGACTTTCAGGAAAGACTTGTCAGTGGTTGGAAGTGTTTTAGGTTAGAGACTGCTGATAAAGTTGCTAGCTACTCTGCGACTTCCCCCAGTTTACTAGCTGTGGGATCTTTGCAAAGTTACTTAATCTTTCTGAGATTAATAGTACTTAGTAGGATTTGGTTGAGAATGAAATTAATTAACATGTAAAACTTTCAACGTAGTGTCTGGTATACAGTAAGTGCACAATAAATTGTAGTTGCTGTTAATTTATCTTTTTTAGAATATGTGAGCAATGTGCTGTTCTTTGTGCTGTTGTAGCAGAATACACCTCTATTAACAGAATTTTATGTTTTGTCAATCTCAGCATATACAGTAGTAATAGCTGGCATTTACTATGTATTGAGCATACTGTATTTTTTAAAAACTGGCTGTTTGTTACAAACAACCCAATATTTTTGTTTCATCATAAACTACATATGTGGTTGAATTAGCTTCCTGTTCCTTTTTGAAATATGACTCAAAGAATGATTTTAATGTAGATTGTTATATTAAAATCAAAGGATTTTAAAGTTGAGAGAGAAGAGGGCTTACTAATGCCAAAGCTTTAGGCTGGGCACAGTGGTGCCCACCTGTAATCCCAGTGACTTGAGAGGCCGAGGTAGGAGGATCACAGGTCCCAAGGCCAGCCTCAGCAATGTAGTCTCTATTTCAAAAACATAAAAAGTGCTAGAGCACTGGTATTGGTTAAATCCCCAGTACCACAAAAATAATGGCAATACCAAAACTTCAATAAGGAACTCTAATCATGAGCAAATATTATGCTGACTTTCAGTGAGTTTCTATTAACTTTCTTCTTGTCCTTCATCTGTGCTTGATAAGTACGTATATTACAGTAAGCATAACTGGCCGGAATCTTGGTAGAGAATACAAATTTCTCAACTCTAAGTAGGAAAAGGTTAGAAAATGGATGAAAACGTTGGCATTTTTATGGGATATCGATTTTTCTCAGTTCTTCTCATACTCACTGTGGTTACCCACGGTTCTGTTGTTTTTTTGCCCCTAACTGATGTTGTCAATCTCTTGTTTACAGTAACTGAGTTTTCAAAGAAAACCGGAGACTATCCCAGTCTCTCTGCCACAGATATCCAGGTGCTGGCACTCACTTATCAGTTGGAAGCAGAGTTTGTTGGGGTGTCTCATCTAAAACAAGAACCAGAAAAGGTAAATCAGGAAGGTTGGGGGTTTTAATTCTTTACTTGTTATTATTATTTTATTATGGGAACTATCCGATATATATAAGTAGAGGGGATAGTGTAATGAAGCCTGTGTTCTTGTCATGCTGCTTTGCAGTTATCATCTCATGGTTAGACTGTTTTTTGTTTATACTGAGCCTTTGCACCAAGTACTTTGATCTCAGATGTCACATGTTATTTTACTCTTAGGTATTTTTTCGTATGTCTTCATATGTCTCTAAATACAAGTACTCTTAAAAAACATTATAAAGAATAGCCTAGGAGCCAACATTACACCTACCCTAACATTTATTTTTATTTATTTATTTTCGGTGCTGGGGATTGAATGCAGGGCCTTATGCTTGACAGGCAAGCACTCTACAAACCAAGCTATATCCCCAGCTCCCACACCCTAATTTTTGTTTTGTTTTGTTTTTTGCGGTGCTGGGGCTTGAACCCAGGGCCTTGTGCTTGTAGGGCAAGCACTCTACCAACTGAGCTATATCCCCAGCCCCCTGACGTTGTTGACTATGCAATCTTTAGTAGTTTGCTTGGGTCTGGATTCATATAAGGAAGTTTATACATAGCAGTTAACAAATGTGTCTCAGCATCTTGATCTGTAGTTGATTGGAAGGTGTTTAAATTTGGAAAATACAAAGAGTGAAACTCTTTTATTTATTGTTTGTTTGTTTATTTTAATAGACTTCTTTCTGGAAGTAAAAAAGGAGCACAGAGTACTTGCCATTTCTTTCTACTTGCTACCATCAAAACTGTAGGATCCTGCTGGGCATATGGTAGCCCACACTGTAATCCCAATGGCTCAGTACGCTAAGGCAGGAAGATGACGAGTTCAAAGCCAGACTCAGAAAAGCAAGGTGCTAAGCAGCTCAGTGAGACCCTGTCTCTAAATATAATACAGAATAGGGCTGAGAGGTCAAGTGCCCCTGAATTCATTCCCTGGTAGCCAAAAAACAAGTACTACAAAAAAAAATGTAGAATCCTGATGAGCTTGTAGGGACGTGGTTGGGTTGAAGAGAGTGATGCTAGATGTGTGTCTGGGTCCCCTTACTTCTTTCCAGGTCAGAAGATTTGGGAAGCCAAATAATGAACAATAATAATCTATTTCAAAGTGTTGGCAAAGAATTGCTGGGTCTCCTCTATCTAAAGTCATTAAGACTGTGGTGTCTACACATTTGTACGCTAGTCAGAACTGTCCTCATCTGTTTTCAACAGGTTTAGAGTTCCCCAGTCCAAAGGCTAAAATCCTAAAATGCATCCTCTTTTGTGTTATCACGTTTTGGCAGAATGGTGGTAAAGGGAATGGTTTTATTAGTTTTATATAAACTCTGTGATTTTCTGAACACAGTGTAGCTGGTTGGCATCTATCAACCTCTGGTTTATTTTATTTTATTTTTATTTTTTGTCATGCTGGGGATTGAACCCAGGGCCTTTCCATGCTATGAAAGTATTCTACCACTGAGCTACATTCCCAATCCCACCTATGATTTCTAAAAATTATCCTTTACTACACCATTTGGCAAAGAATTAACATGTTCCATATCAAAAGCTTTAAAGCAGCATGTCCTCTGACCCAGCAGTTCCACTCTAAGGCATTTATGTTAATTAGATACTTCCAAATTTTACAGGTAATGATGTTTGTTACAGTTCTGTGTATAATGGTTAAAAAACAAGTGCCCTGTACTAAGCTTGGTGGCACACACCTGTAATCCCAGCTACTCAGGAAGCCAAGGCAGGAGGATCACAAGTTCAAGGTCAGCCTGGGCAACTTAGCCAGACCCTGTCTCAAATTAGAGTTTTTTAAAGGACTGGAGATTTCAGTAGATAGAACGCCTGCCTTACATGCTCAAGACCCTGGGTGGAATCCCAGTAATGCTAAAAGGGAGGGAAAAAAAAAAAGTGTCCTGAAGTACTCATTTAGTGGTACCAAGATAACTGAATATTGTTATTTTCTTATTTTCTATTTTTTTAACATTTTCCCTTTTTGGTACTGGGCATTAAACCCAGAGATGCTTTACCACAGAGCTACATCTCCAGCCCTATTTTAGCTTAATTTTGGGACAGGGTCTCACTGAATTGCCAAGGCTGTCCTCAAATTTGCAGTCTTTCTACTTCACCCTCCCAAGTTTCTGGATTGTCGACCTATGGTACCACACCTAGCTAATGTTAAGATATCTTTGATAGTTATAACCCGGGGAAAATAATGGTGGCTTTTCTAATTAACTTTTTTTTTTTTTTTTTTTGGTGTGTGTGTGCACACACATGAGCCAGGGATTAACCCAGGAGTGCTTAACCACTGAGCTGCATCCCCAGCCCTTTTTTATATTTATTTAGAGACAAGGTCTCACTGAGTTGCTGAGGCTGTCTTTTGAACTTGTGATCCTCCTGCCTCAGCCTCCTGAGCCACTGGGATTACAGGCATGTGCCACTGCACCCAGCTCGAATTACCTTTCTTTCTTTTCTTTTTTTAAGGTTAAAGTGAGCTCCTCTATTCAACACCCAGAAACTCCTCTTCACATTTCTGGTTTCCATCTGCCCTCCAAGGTAATTCCTTAGATGAGCCCTGTTCCTCAGGCTCTTTGCTGCCACTTGTCACAACTCCACAGTCTGTTTACGCAAACCAGATTTACCTGGACCAACAGCACAGTTTGTCCAGCTCTGTGTAATCTGACTTGTATATCATGCAGTTTCACCTCTCACTCCATTTTCACATTTCTTATCATTTTTTTTATTCTTAGCCTAAACCCCCGCAAGAAAAGGAAGATCGTCGACACCCAGCGGATGAGCCTGAGAACCTAGAATTCAGTTCCTTCATGTTCTGGAGGAACCCTCTGCCTAACATTGATAGTGAACTACAGGAGCTGCTGGTAAGGCCCTGGCTTAAAATTTCTCCTAGTGGCAATGCAGATTCTCCCCACCGCTCCTGTGGGCTGGGAGTTTGTGAATTCTGTTGATGTTTCAGACTGACAGAGAGGAGGAAGAGGAGGAGGAGGAGGAGGAGGGATTTGAAGAAAGGAAAGATGAAGACAGCGATGACGGGGGTGGGTGGATAACCCCCAGCAACATCAAGCAGATCCAGCAGGAGTTGGAACAGTGCGATGTCCCCAAGGATGTGCGGGTTGGCTGTGTAACTACAGACTTTGCCATGCAGGTGGGTAGGACGGCGGGCCTGTCACCAGCAACAGTGCTGTGGAGATTGGTGATGTGCGCAGAGCTGCTTTTGTGTGCTGCCAGTTTTCCTAGTTCTAGAAACTTTGCCTGTGCCTCTTTGGTAATTGCGAATTTTGCTTGGAGGCCACACAATCATATCATATAGTGGCAAAATTTGTGTAGTGTGTTAAATTTTTAGTCTTTAATTTTCACAGTTAGGGGCTGGGGTTGTGGCTCAGTAGTAGATTGCTTTCCTAGCACATGTGAGACTCTGGGTTTGATCCTCAGCACCACTTAAAAAGATAAATAAAATAAAGGTATTGTGTCCATCTACAACTAAAAAATACCCATTTTTTTTTTTTTTTTTTTAAACAAGATTCACAGTCAGTTGGTGCTTTCTTCTCAGTCAGGTGTAGTTCTAGGCTCAGTTAGGTATGTGGGGAAGGTAGCCAGGGAGAATATTTTCCCCTGACAAAATAAAGGTCTCTGTTGAGCCGGGCGCAGTGGCGCACGCCTGTAATCCCAGCACTTGGGAGGCTGAGGGAGAAGGGTCACGAGTTCAAAGCCAGCCTCAGCAACTTAGTGAGGCCCTAAGCAACTCAGTGAGACCCTGTCTCTAAATAAAATACAAAATAGGGCTGGGGATGTGGCTCAGTGGTGGAGTGCCCCTGGGTTCAATCCCCAGCACCAAAAAAATAAATAAAATAAAGGTCTCCGTTGAGAGGATTTCTCATGATGAGCACGGACTCCAGTACTTGCAGCCTGAGAGAAACCCGGGTCCTCTGTATGGAGGCGAGCCCAGCTTCACTTCCCTTAGCAGAAACCAAGGTCATGAGTCAAATCAGGTGTGCAGAGTTCACTGAACTGGTTACAAAGTCATTGTTAATTTACCAGTTCTTCCTTAACCTGTTGGTTGCAGAACGTCCTGCTGCAGATGGGGCTGCACGTGCTGGCAGTGAACGGCATGCTGATCCGGGAGGCTCGGAGCTACATTTTGCGCTGTCACGGCTGTTTCAAGTAGGTCGCAGATAATCTGGGGCCAGGGCCCCTCTGTTGAGCACTCCTCCTACCTCTACTAGCAACTTCCCAAAAGGGAACCCTGTGTTTGAGTCTTCTCCTAACATTTCATCATTCCTACGTGGCCTGTATTCTGCTTCCACTGTTGTGCCGAAGCCCCTGTGACAGGTTGCCAGTGACCTCCCACCTTATCTCAGTGACATGGCGTCAAGGATATAGCTTCTGGAATAAAGAACGTTGATTCTCTAGAGAAACATACTGACACATTTGTGGTCGGAATGTCTAGGACTTGCTTTAAAATAATACACAAGTGGAAAGAGTGGGTAGGAGTGGAGATGAAATGAGATGAGCCATCAGTTAATAGTTGGTGAAGTCGGTGATGGGTACGTAGAAATGGGTTTTGCTCTTCTGTCTGCTTCTATGCGGAAATTTTTCTATCGGCAAAAAAAAAAAAAAAAAAGTGAACTCTGAACCCAGAGTATGTGGGTTCACATCCAGATTCCTTCTATTACCTGTGTGATTTTTCAAAAGTTGTTTACCTTCTCTGTGCTTCAGATGCCTCTTAAATAAAATTAAAAGGGTTGTGAGGAACTAGGAAGATGAATCCTTTAAAGCGTTTGGCACATAGGAAGTGCTCCCTTCAGGTGAGCTGTAGTTCATTGGCTGCTCCTTTCTCTTCGTTTCTTTCCAGCTCCAACTGTGCTTCCTCTGTGGGGCCAGTCGTCTGTGGGCAGGCCCTGGGTTCTGGTTGGAGTGGAAGGGACTTTATCTCACCCTGTTTGTGGAAGTGTGGCCCCAGGACTTAGCCTAGGCCAGCTGCTATGGCTGGATCTGGTCATCTTACAGATGTGTTGGAGCCCCATGTCACAGAGGCTATGGGGGACAGTTCTGGAGCATCGAGGCTTCTCTCACTTAGGCACCTGAAGTTGCCCCACTGGGGAGTTACCTGAGGGTGACCTTGTTTCCCTGAGGCTTAAAAATAACCCCTTCCTGACAGCCCAGGGGCCCAGCTTGCCACCATCCTTGCAGTTCTGCTGGGGACTGTGTCAGCCACCCCTCAGAGTTGCCGTGCATTCTTCTGGACCTTACTGTTCTGTCTCCCCGCATTGAATGTACCAGACTCATGAGAGCAAAGCTCCTTGCTTCATAAAAATCCATTTCCCCCATTGTCCTTTGTACAGAAGCCCTTATTCCCCAAATTTAACTCTCATTCTTAGAAATGCTTGGAAATGCTCTGCATACTTGTGAGATTATTACAAGGACTGGACAGTTTTGTAGGCAGAAGAATTAGTTCCAGCATCTGTAGAGGCACTAGGTCCACTCAGGAGACTGCAGATAAGGGAATCGGCTTCTCCAGGCAGTTCATACAGCTTTCGTCAGACCATCAGGAGTTGGTGGGGAACCCCAAGAGGAAGGAATGCAGTCTCCTGCCTGGCTCTTAACAGTAGCAGCTTTTACTGTTCAGGGTCCTCCTTGGGAGCTTGAGCGGACAGGAGGTGGCTCAGGGTCTGCCTTCAGCACCCACGCCCATCAACCATGACGGGTTATACAGTGTTTCCTCTGTGATCATTAATAAGTTCTTGCCACCTCCTGGGTTAACGCGCAAGCTGACATTTGGGGACAAGGTGGGTTAGAGCTGAGATAATGTACTCCTTGAAAAAGAACAGCATTGTCAAGAGCTGTCATTTTGCAGCCAGACTGCCTGGGTTACTAGCCAAGTGACTTTCAGCAGGGTGCCTTAGCTTGCCTCAGTTTCCCAGTCTGTGAAGTCAAGGTGGTACTGACTCCATAGGATGGTTTTGATGTTAGACTTGGAGAACAGCACCTAGCAACATTCAGGAAAAGTTTGTTATCAATGTAACAACATCCTGCTGGTTTTCATGGTGACTTGGTGACTTGCTCCTGTGGCATTTGCCTTTTCCCTCTAAGGAGGACAGCAGCTTTTCACTTACATCTTCATTTAATAGGAGGCCAGCGGCCTTTGTTTTTATAAAGATAAGAATAACGTGGTTCAGCCTTCTCTCCATTCTGTTAACTTGCTCCTCTGAGGCCTGTGACTCGCCCTGTGCTCTGGGGTTGGGTTTGCTGCCTGTGCTGCCCGTACACAGCCTCTCCTTTTGGGTCTTCCAGGACAACGTCTGACATGAACCGAGTGTTCTGTGCACATTGTGGGAACAAGACGCTGAAGAAAGTGTCAGTGACAGTCGGTGACGATGGCACCCTGCACATGCACTTCTCCCGCAACCCCAAGGTGCTGAATCCTCGAGGGCTCCGGGTGAGTGACTTGTACCCCGTGCCCCTGACACCCGAATCAGAATGACCAGAGGACAGAGAAAAAGCCTGTCCAGCCATGTCCAGGAGATAAAGGCTGAAAGCTGGTGGCCTGGGTGTCCGTCCAATAGGCAGAGTGAGCTCTAGCCTCGGAGGTTTCTTGGGGATTTTGCAGTCTAATGAGAAGTAGCCAGTGACTCCGTGCCGAGTGCTGAGGGAGCCATGTGGGAGATCCTCTGGAATACAGAGGAGGCCGGTACAAGAGTTGGGGGATGGGCACAATCTGCAGAAGCCCCATAAGGCAGGACGGAAGGAGAGAGTGAAGGCACAGCGTGGGAGAAAGGCCAGGGCTGGACACACAGCAACCTCAGATTTGTTGCAAGGAAATCCAGAGAGGTAGATTAAGAGATGGGGAGTGTTAAGAGTGAAGGCCACCTGACACCAGTGTCCCCTAGGCAGCAAATGTGCCACTAGTACATGAGAAGGACATTTTAACTTTTGTTTTGAATTAATTTTAGATTTATACGTAAGTTGAAAAGCTGGACACAGAAATGTGCATTTTTTACTACTGTGGTTATATAAGTTGAAAAAAATAGACATGTATATATATTTAGAAAGAGGATGATAGAGCAGATGTGGTTAAAGATTAACAGACGTCCAGGTACAGGGAGAATGTTCATTTTCTGCACTATTTTGCAACTTTTAAAAATTTTGCAGTATGGGGATTAAACCTGGGGGTGCTGTACCACTGAGCTGCACCCTTAACCCTTCTTTTATTTTTAGTTTGTGACAGGGTCTCACTAAGTTGCCCAGGCTGGCCTCAAACCTATGATCCTCATACCTCAGCCTCCAGAGTAGCTAGGATTAAGGCATCACCATGACTCCTGGCACTTAAGTCCCCTTTTAAACTGGAGTCATTTCTCAAACCTTCATGACCGACATTCCCCTTCTTTGGATTTGTCTGATACTCCCCATGGTCAGTTTCAGGCTGTGTTTTGATCAGGAACACCCCAAAAGTGATGTTCCTGTGTTCTCAGTGCATTAGAGCAGGGGTACGTTAGTTGCACAGTTTACTGGTGATATTAACTTTAATCACTTGGTTAAGGTGGTTTCTGATAGATACATTATAAAATTATTTTTTATATATTTCTCTGTTAGTTGTAGATGAACACAATACCTTTATTTTATTTGTTTATCTTTATGGGGTGCTGAGGGTAGAATCCAGGGCCTCAGTGTGCGAGGCAGGTGCTCTGCCCCTGAGCCACAACCCGGCCCTGACTCCCTGTTTAGGCAGCCTTCTCTCTCTTGCAGTACTCACTTCCCACGCCCAAAGGGGGCAAATATGCCATCAACCCCCACCTGACTGAGGATCAGCGCTTCCCTCAGCTGCGACTCTCCCGCAAGGCCAGGCAGAAGACCGATGTGTTTGCCCCTGACTACGTAGCCGGGGTCTCTCCCTTTGCAGAGAATGACATCTCCAGCCGCTCAGCTACCCTGCAGGTCCGGGATAGCACCTTGGGAGCTGGGCGGAGACGATTAAATCCCAATGCTTCCAGAAAGAAGTTTGTGAAGAAAAGGTGAAGAGGGGGCTCCTGCAGGCAGACTCTGTGACGTGGCAGCTGCTGAGGAGCTCTGGTGGCTCGTTCCCCAGCTATGCTGTCCCCAGGACCATCTGGGTGTTGGTCATCAGTCAAGCTTCACGGTGCTGCTGGGTGGTTCCTAGTGTCACATGGGGTTTGTGGTGGGACTGGCCATCCCTTGACCTCAGAGCATCCAAAGAGCTGGAACTTTTGCTGTGTGAATGGATATTTGATGAAGACAGAAAGAGCAGTGCCCTGGAGCAAATTTAAACCTTCAGAGGAAGGAATTTCCAAATGGTAATATTTTTCCAATAAATGTGGCTACAGGCTTCAGAGCAGTGAACCAAGTTCTTGCATCTTAGGGAATGTGAAGACTAACAAGCTACATGTGCAAGGATTAAGAGTCTTGATTTATCTTTTTGCCAAAAATTATAATAAATATTTCATAGGAAAACTAAGCACTGCCTTCTTTAACCTCTATTTTGAAAAATATCAGTGATTCAGAAAAGTTCATTGTGGTGAACTCACAGCCTTTCACCTGGAGCCACACTTCCTTGCCATATTGTCCCACTGCGCTTTCAATATGTCTCCCAGGAAAGGGATGGTCTTTTACCCCTAAGTACCTCTCACTTATCAAATTCAAGGTATGTAGCATTGGTAAATTTATTATTTAATAAACAGCACTGAAAATCACTGTCAGTTCAGGGATCAGGAGCTTATTCTTTTCAGTTGCCTGGTACTCCGATGAGAAAAGCTACACGTTCAAGCTTTTAACCACATTACAGTGCTGTGTTAAGTACTTTAGCCCCTTTCATCCATCAGATGCAGTTTACAGCATGGGTGCTGTTGCCTCCAGCAGTCCTGGGCCATAAGGGTTAAATGACTTGTTTAAATAGATTTGTCAGTGGCCAAGCCAAGATTTCAGCTTAGTTCATTGTGCTTTCAAGCAACAAACATGCCAGTAAGATAAAAACACTTTGGATGTCTGACTCTCATACTCTTGGATGCCAGTGGATGGGTTGACACTCACCTAGGTTCCAGAGTGCTAGAGGAAAGATAAAGAGCCTGGGATGTGTCCACGCCTGCCTTTGCCATTTCTCATGCTGCTAAGTCAAACATACAGAAAATTAGGGTGATACTCGATATAACAGCTTCATTATGTCTTATTGTTTCATTATTTAATAAAACATTTCAGATAACAAAAGTTTCTGGGTTGGGTTGCAAAGAAAAAATTGAAAACCCTTAAATTACACAGTTTCAATAGCCAGGACTAGTCCTGTGGCCCTATCCAGCCACTCAGTGCCCAGGAACAGTCCCAACTGGAAGGCCAGGCACCAGAAATCCCTGATGAACAGCATTAATGACAACCACAGTTACAGAGAAGCATGTATCTCTGGAAGCGTTAAATGTATGCGTACTGATTGCTAATTCCAGCTTTCCAGCCAACAGGACTACAGATTTAAAAAGGCTAGCAACAGAGCCGGGTGAGGGGGTGCGTGCCTGTAATCCCAGCAACAACAGAGCTGAGACAGGAAGATCTCAAATTCAACGCCAGCTTCAAATACACAGGGAACCAGAGGAAGCCTTATTTATACACATGCTCAACCTGAGCTTGCCTTAATGCCAAAGGACACAGGCTAGTTCAATCCTCTGACCTATGTGTGATACATATGAGAACCAATTTTCTTTTCCCCAGTGGAGACTGAACCAAGGGCCTTGAGCATTCTAGACAGGGGCTCTCTACTACTGAGCTACATCCAAAGCCTATGAAAACATAACTCTTGTTTAAAAAGGGAAGAGTAAAAAGATGGCATTCTGCCCTGCCAGGTGCGGTGGCACACGCCTGTAATCCCAGGACTTGAGAGGACGAGGTTGAGGCAGGAGGATCACGAGTTCAAAGCCAGCCTCAGCAACTTAGGCCCTAAGCAACTCAGTGAGACCCTGTCTCTAAATAAAATACAAAATAGGGCTGGGGTTGTGACTCAGTGACTGAGTGCCCCTGGGTTCAATCCTCAGTACCAAAAAAAAAAAAAAGAATACAGGGGAGCCAGGCACAGGGACATACTATAATCCCAATAGGAGGCCAGGCAGGAAGATCACAAGTTCAAGGCCAGCCTCAGAAACTGAAATCTTTTCTCAAAATTAAAAAACAATAATTTTAGAAGGTCTGGAAATGTGGCTCACTGGTAGAGCACCCATGGATTGAATCCCCCAGTACCAAAAAAAACCAACAACAGGGAGCTGGGCATGCCGCCCGCTGGTGCAGTCTCACCTCACATGTATAAAAGGTCTGTGTCAAGCCCCAGCACCAAGAAAAATGAACCAACTCCGGGATGTCCAGAAAATAGTCCTCAAATTATTAGATACTGTCACCCCAGCACACAGAGATGGGAAGAAATCTACAGTGGAGATGTTGGATTCTAGATCACAGAGTTTGTGTTCTCATGTATTTGGAGTTAGATTTTACGTAAGACCCTAGATTTTTTTTTTTTTTTTTTTTTTTTTTTTTTTGTGGTGCTGGGCATTGAACCCAGGGGCCTTGTACATGTGAGGCAAGCACTCTACCAACTGAGCTATATCCCCAGCCCCAACTCTTGAATCATTAAGACAGTAATGAGACCAATTCTGAGCCACGTGGCAAAGGAGGGTGGTGCACATTTACTGACTTTCTTCCCGTGCTGGGGACTGGGTGTGGATTAGCTTTATACACCCTCCATGGAGCTTGGCGCCTAGATCTGAAGTGATTTCTTTTGTGTGCGTGTGTGTGTGTGTGTGTGTGTGGTGGTCCTGGGGATTGAACCCAGGGCCTAGTGCTGAAGTTATTTCAATACATGTTTGTGGCATTGAATGCATGACCCAGACCTGCCAGGAGAAAATAATCAAGAGGTAGGAAATGTATTCTAACTTGTGATGGGCTGACAGATTTGGCTCCATAGAAATACTACAGACCAGGCTATGTGGGCAATGACTACTCCCTTTTGCTCTGAGACTCCACGTTATGTAGGACATGAGCTTCTCCCATGGGAATGCCCCACCTCTGCACCTATCAACAATTGCTTAGCTTCTCCCATGGGAACACCCCGCCTCTGTACCCATCATCAGTCACTTAGCATGACATGTTTAACAATGAAAAATGGAGATTCTTTTTTTTTTTTTTTTTTGGAACCAGGGATTGAACTCAGGGACACTTGGCCACTGAGCCACATCCCCAGCCCTATTTTGTATTTTATTTAGAGACAGGGTCTCACTGAGTTGCTTAGGGCCTCGCTAAATTGCTGAGGCTGGCTTTGAACTCGTGATCCTCCTGACTCAGCCTCCCAAGTCGCTTGGATTACAGGAGTGCGCCACCGCGCCCAGCTAAAAAATGGCGATTCTTATATGATGAAAAATTGTTCTCTTTTGATTCCTATGTTAGTAACCATTAGTAATCATTCTCTAGTTTGTACCTAGGTAGGGTTGTTTTGACCCACTGACCCCTCTGCTGATGATTTCATGATGTAAGTTTGTAATTTCGAATCATAGCAACAAACACTTGTGACTGATATGATTTTTGGCATGAGAACTCCTGCAACCCTATGGTTGGGGCTGTTCTCCCAATAGCCATTTTTGGGGCATTGTGTGAGACAGCCGGCAGGCTTAATAAAGACTCTCAAATTTGGACTTCTCAGTGGTGAGCAGTCTGTTCTTAAGTTGCGCCTCATAACATTTGGAGGCCCCAGGGAGATCCTCACTGCCTAGTGGGCAGCCACCACTCACCACTGGCCTGGAAACTCCTGCGGAGGGGAGAGGCCACAGCGCTGCTCCTAGGGGAAGGCCTCTGAGAGACGTTCCTCAGCCCCGGGCTGCACAGTCTGTGGAGCCCCGCCCCAGGACTGAACTAAATTCCCCCAGAGAGTCACCTGTTTCTGCGCCCCGGGGACCTGGTAGGTCTGTTTCTGGAGGATCCATATCTGGGGACTCTGAGGAAGGCTGGACGCAGCATTACTTCCCGAGTCTGGGACTGTGGCAAGACTTTGCCCAGGCCTTTGGTCAGGAATCCGCAGTGGAAACTTGTCATGGTCTGCGGTGTCTTACCTGTTCTGTGTTTGTTCATCTTTTTCTGTTTTTTGTTGCCCTTAAGTGTGGACGTGGGTCAGTCTCCCTCATGTTTGTCATGCACCCCTTCAATGCATGTCAACCAATTTCCAGGAATTCCAGAGAAGGGCCACTGACTCCCGGACCTGCTGTGATGTCCTTTCTGTCTCTAAATTCTGTGCGAGAGAATAGCCAACTTCCACGGTCAGAAGGCCCCCTCAGGGGACCACCAAATTGTCTTTGGGCAGCCTGAACATCCTAATCAAATGTTTTATATTCAAATTTGGAAAAAAAATTATTAGAAAGGTTTTTAAACATGTTCACTAATGCTTACATTAAAATGTAAACTGCAGCCAACAGGAACTCCCAACTATTGGAGTTGGTCCACCAAAAAGCCAGGCTAAATTTTGATGGCTGCCATCCAAGAGACCAGAAAAACCAGTTTAGAACAAGACCCCAACCTGAGGGGGTTCTCCCAAGGAGACCAATGGAAGCAAGCTCCCTTGCCATCGCTCTGGGAAACTCCTTTAGGGAGGGATAGGGCATAACCTTGTCTATATTCTCTTAATTCTTTTCATCGCTGATGAGCACAACCACATCAGGATGGAAACCAAATAGACTTAAAATTCTATTTATTGAATTCATAATTTCAATCTGATGCACATAGGTTAATTTTTGATCAGACCTAATTTATCCAACTATAAAGTCTTTCTAATACTCTGTTTCATTCAGAGGCCAATTTACAAGGGTTAATTCTCAATCTAATGGGTTTTCAAAATGAGCTATAAGGCCTTTGTCCATCTGTTTGCTTTGTATGTATACACCAGTGTATTGTCACATCTACATATGTTTGGTAGCAAAATTGACATATGAGCATATGAGCTCATAAATGAAAATTTTAAGAAATGGATCCAAATGCCTTTGTTTCACATAATTTAAAAGGTGTTTAAATTGGGTAAACAAAAGTATGGCTTTCAAGTTATTAACACAGTTTTGTTTCCAGGTGATCAAAAAATAATAAAATATTAATTTTCTAAAATGTCTAATATCCACTGTTTCAAGACTTTTCTTCAACAGGGAAGAAATAACTCATGCTGCCCAATACATATCTCTGATATCTTGGGGTGTTTTTTTTTTTTTTGGTTTTTTTGGGAATGGGGGATTGAACTCAGGGACACTCGGTCACTGAGCCACATTCCCAGCCCTATTTTGTATTTTATTTAGAGACAGGGTCTCACTGAGTTGCTTAGGGCCTCGCTAAGGTGCTGAGGCTGGCTTTGAACTTGCAATCCTCCTGCCTCAGCCTACCGAGTCTCTGGGATTACAGGTGTGTGCCACTGCACCCGACTGGTATCTTGTTTTTTAAAAAATAAATAAATAGGGCTGAGGATATAGCTCAGTTGGTAAAGTGCTTGCCTTGCAAGCACAAGGCCCTGAGTTCAATCCCCAGCACCACCAAATAAATAAATAAATAAATAAATAAATAAATAAATAAATAAATTAAATAAATAAATAAATAATCTGATTGATTTAGACAGTTAAAAAGCTAACTGTTAAATATAACATCAGGTACTCTTAACTCCTTAAATTCCATAGGGTAACATACTTAAAACATTTTGGGTATTTTCATAAATTGGTAAATAAAAACAGGATTTAAAATTACTTTATGTTATCACTAAAAACAAGGTTACTAAACATCTCAACAGGTATTATTCTATATAAAGTGTCCAAAGGTTTCAACTATATTTCAGATAGAGTTCTATGAATAACATAAAGTGTTTTATCTTGTTAAAATAGAGTAATTTATCTAAATTCAGGAAGTACAAGGGTTGTTTCAGAAGTATTAAAAAAAGGGAATTGACAAATTAAAAAAATTAAAAGGTTCTAGGTGTAAAAATATATTTAGTAAAAAAATGTTTATAGGTAAAAAAGTCTTTATGTGATAAAATAAAACTGCAATACATCTATATATATATAAATGTAGCACAACAGCTAAAATTATTCAAGGTCTTATCCTAAGGTCTGATATTAATATACTGATATAAACCAAAGTCCAGTCTATATACTAAAATAATCAATAGTTCTTAAAACATTAATTACTCTTCATATTATGTCTGTTAAACTTTATTCTCTAGAACAACCAGTCTTAACAACTGGGGGTTTGTTCAACTCTGGTTAAACAGCAACTGTTGTTTTAGAGCACTGCACTATATTACAGTCTCGATTTCCTTTAAAGATAAACTTGGTTAATATAAAAACATCAGTATGGCATACTAAATGTGTTCATGTCTTCCAGGTATACAAGTTTTTAAAGCAGAAAATTTATCAAGCTGTTGTTCTCCAAACTAAACTTGTCTATAATGGTAATTTTATTTATTTATTTTTAAAATATTTTTTAGTTGTTGATGGGCTATTTATTTATTTTTATGTGGTGCTGAGCATCGAACCCAGTGCCTCACACATGCTAGGCGAGTGCTCTATCACTGAGCCTCAGCCCCAGCCCTAATGGTAATTTTTAACTTATAAGACAGTAAATTTTATTGGGGACTTATTTATAGCATTTAATGTTCTATAACTGGACCTGCACCTTATGTTACCTTATGTTACCTTTGAGATAACAATGTAAATATATTTCTAAAAGATAATAAGAGCCTGATCTGTTTAAAGGTTAATATTATGAAACAGGAAATCACTTTGCCACTTTACTACACAAAAGGAAAGGTAAAAGCTTTCTTTGATTTGTGTTTTAGATGTAATATCATATCGTGCTAACATTCATATGGACTTAGGAAACAATACATGTAAACTTTGTGACATGACATTGAAAAAAGAGGCAAAGTTCAGCTTCAGAACTAGACCACTTCACCTAAGATTGAGGAAGAGCCCACCTCACCTGAGATAAGGCTCGGCCTCCCACCTTACTACATGTTACAATGACTCCAAAATAAGCCAGACTTCAGCTCATTTAAATTTATATTCAAAAGATTGGTTTTTTTGTTGTAAAATTACTGTGATCTCAAACAGGAGATATAATATATAGCTCAGCCAACATTTAAGATAGCTATTACACAACTAAATATGTTTTTACTGTTGTTAATTCCACTTTGTATTTTCCTTGTAAATTCTGTAACTATTGACTGATTAATATTTTGCAGAGGTACTGCTTTAAGAACAAGCAAATTAATTTGAGATAATAAGCCATCACCTATAGGATAGATAATATAGACCCCAATTAAATAAAAGTGGTAAGTAAATAACTGTAAAGTCATATACATTAAAGTTAAAGCCCAGTACTCTTATTGGATGACTGGTGAGACTGACTTGCTGGATATTTAAGATCAAAACTTAAAAGGTTAAGATTAAAGGGGCCAAAAAAACCAATATTTGGCTCTTGCCCTCAGAGTCAGCCTGAACCCAGGGAACAAGAGAACTTCTCTAAGGAGCTTTGCAACTCTGGGCCACATGCCCTCCCAATCAGGGAGATTGATGAGACCACTAGAGGATAAAAAGCCAATCAGTGCACCTGCTGCAGAGAAGGGTCCTTGGAAAAGGGAGACATCCCTGACGCTTCCAAAGGAAACCACCTCATCAAGGAGACCCTACTTAGCAAATGGCACTAAAGAAGCTAAGAAGCTGCTCTCAAGTTCCCCATGAGTGACCCCTATGGGAACTCAGCTGACTCTTAACAGCAGATAGGAACAAGGTCTATTTGACCAACTTGATCTTAAACAACTAGCAAAAATAGTTAAAACAGTCATTCCTGGACATTTTAAAAACAAAACAATAGTTATTTTAATGTAACTTGAGATGTACACTTGTGTTAGCCCTCCCGCCCCCAATAAGTAAAACTGTAGGTAACAAAAAAGATTCTTAGACAAAAATGCCTGATAACTATCAAAAAAAACTGCCAGAGTTACAAGTTTTAGTTTAAGGCCTACAGATCTTCCTCACCTACTGTACAGGTGGCTTAATCAATGTTTGTTAGTGTGATTCTCCAGCCCTAAGTAACAAAAATAAAGGGATATCTACTAAACACAGAGGTCATGCCAATTAAAAAAAAAGTTTTACAAAAATCAGATGACATTAGGTAACAGCTAAATGTTGCATTTACATTCCTGATAACTCTGACAGTGTTAAAGATTTACAAATAAAGGCCTTATCCTCTCCAGCCTTGTTAGGCCATGTTAGACCTGATTATGGGAACAACATCTCAGCTCTTCCACCTCCTGGTAAGAGATTATTAATTTCTATCATCTTCATGATATTCATTGACATGTTACAGATGCTATTTATTTTGTACTTATGTTTTCTTGTTTCTTTCATAGAACCAGACTTTTACCTCTAGATAGACCCAAATTCTAAAAAGGGACTTCAAACTGCTTGCCCCACCCTATGTCACCCCTTCTCAGCTTGAAGCAGCAAGAGTGGTCATCGCCCTTTTCCCTATGGCAGTAAGAAGTCCCTAAAATTGAAAGGGTAATAAAAAATTAAAAAGACAGTCAATATAGATAGGTAATTGGGTTGAATCACAAAAATAAAGACCAGTTTGTTTCCAGAGAGTTGGAGACAAATGACCTCTGAGAAATTACAATGTTAATACTTCCAGAGTCCTTCCTCCTCCCTTACCAAGATAACCTGCTCCTGTTCCAACCTGTTGTTAAGTCTCTCCAGCAGGTTCAACTTATGAGAGAACCAGCCCCAAGAGACCACTGATTTCCAGCACCCATTCCAGCCAGGAGACTACATCTAAGTAAAATGGCCCCAGAAAGAAGGACTAATGCCCAACTGAAATGGAGGAGACCTTACAACATGGACTCATGGCACCTGAGTCGAGACAACAGAAAAAATGGACAGCCCTCAGAGACCCCAACCACCCTCTAAAGATAAGACTGAAAATGTTAATCATGTCTTTTTCTCTTGTTTGGACTATATCAGGAGTAACTCCGTGCCTGGCCCTTTAGCTTTTTGAGATTACCAAATGGAATGACTTCTGTATCACTGTTCACGTCATTCCCCAGGCGTACTCTTATAATGGGGAGGGAAAAAGGGGCTAATATCTAAACAAGTGGCCCCTGTCTTAATTCCCCTCCTACTGGAAATAAGCATAATCGGATCCACAGCTGTAGGTACCACTGCCCTCATTACAGGAAACCAAAATTTCAAAACTTTAACTAGACAAACTGATCTGGACTTAAGTGAATTTAAAAAACTCTGTAAGCCACTTAAAATATTCCCTTGATTCACCAAGGTAGTTTTACAAAACAAAAGAAGGTTAAATTTGTTGTTTTTAAAACAAGAAGGATTACATATGGTCTTAAAAGATACCTGTTGTTTCTACACTAACCACTCAGGTGTCATTTGTGATAGTTTATCTTTGTTTAAAAAAGACTCAAGGAGAGGGAGAAAAAAAAAACTGAAAACCTGAGGCAAACTGATACCAAAATCTGTTCTCTTGATCCCCCTGATTAACCTCTTTAATAACCGCAATGGCGGGACCTCTCATTCTAATTATGTTGGGACTTTTAATTGGGCCATGCATGATAAGCTGTTTAACTAAATGTATTAGAAATAAAATCCAATCTGTGAAGCTAATGGTGTTACACACCCACTCAATCAATCACCTGTAATCAATGATTTGATTATGTACATAAAACCAGTGGGGAATGTGATGGGCTGACAGATTTAGCTCCATAGAAATGTTACAGACCAGGCTATGTGGGCAATGACTAAACAGACTTCCTTTTGCTCTGAGACTCCACGTTATGTAGGAAATGAGCTTCTCCCATGGGAACGCCCCACCTCTGTACCTATCAACAATTGCTTAGCTTCTCCCACGGGAACACCCCGCCTCTGTACGGGGTCACTTAGCATGACATGTTTAACAATGAAAAATGGCAATTCTTATATGATGAAAAATTGTTCTCTTTTGATTCCTATGTTAGTAACCATTAGTAACCATTCTTTAGTTTGTACCTAGGTAGGGATCATTTTGACCCACTGCCCCCTCTGCTGATGATTTCATGATGTAAGTTTGTAATTTCGAATCATAGCAACAGACACTTGTGACTAATGTGATTTTTGGCATGAGAACTCCTGCAACCCTATGGTTGGGGCTGTTCTCCCAATAGCCATTTTTGGGGCATTGTGTGAGACAGTCAGCCGGTAGGCTTAATAAAGACTCTCAAATTTGGACT
The DNA here is from genome assembly GCA_020662805.1 of Glaucomys volans. Classification (NCBI taxonomy): domain Eukaryota; kingdom Metazoa; phylum Chordata; class Mammalia; order Rodentia; family Sciuridae; genus Glaucomys; species Glaucomys volans. The sequence goes on from JAJEJO010002128.1 coordinate 24,380, forward strand.
TCTCAGTGGTGAGCGGTCTGTTATTAAGTTGTGCCCCATAACAAACTTATCCTTTAGTTTCCTCCAGGAAGTAACAGATGAGTTCCCTATCCCTGAAGGTATATGCATGAAAGCTGAAGAGCTACTTATGAGGATGAAGAGGACCAGGCATGGACAATGGAGTCCCTTCTGTACCGTACAGTCTATCCAGATGTGCTGCATTGGACAAAATGCCATCACAGCAAATGAAAGTCCTTTCAAGAGCAAGTTCAGTGTAATCATTGTTAAAACCCAACAGAGGGTGACCTAATTCAGACCATATGTAACATGACAAAATTCCAGGAAGACACACCCACACACTGGAAGTCCAGCATCATGGCATGTGTCCTGTCAGGCAGCGATGGTGGTGGGAGCTGGGAAGACAAAAAAGAGCAGGGTTTATAGTAGAAGAAACTTCCCTCCCCTAACTCTGAGGACCTGTTTCCTCCAGGGATACCTGGCTGGTATCCACAGGAACCAGAGGACAACAGATCCCAGGTCCCCAGACAGGCCTTAGAATGGCTCTTGAGATAATGTACAAAGTCCATCATTCACAGCTCAGAGGAAAGGAAGGAAGCTTTGGGGACTTCTTCTGCAGAAAAGCAGCTGCACATGTGGACAGCGTATCCACAGGGGCCTAATGAGGCTGTTTGTGTTCCTCCATCAGGAGGCGGCTGGGGGACTCCTGAGGATTCTTTGGCTCCTGCTTGTATTTCCAGATAATGAAGACGATCAACAAAGCCTCACAGCTCCAGTCCCCACTCCTTGGAGGTGAGGGAGGGGACCTTGAGGACACTCTATACTCCTGGGACAGAGGCCTGCTTTCAGAAAAAAACAGGAGAATCACTGACAGCAAATCAAGGTGGGAAGGCAGCGCAGCTACAACCCACATTTTTACAGTCAAAGCGACCAGGGCTCAAAGACGAGCATTGGCTGACCTGAGCCAGACTCAAGAGCACTAACTCAGCAGGACTGGGAGCTGACTGTGGAATCCTGCGGCCTGGGTCCACATTCTTGACCATTCCATTGAAGAGCTATATGACCATGGGCTAATCACACAACCACTTGATGCCTCAGTTTCCCTATCTATAAAATGGGGGATTATTCCCTACCTGTTATCATACATAAAAATTACCTCAAAAACGAAAATTCTTAGGGGAAAAAAAAACAGTTGTTTAAATTTTCACGATTTTGGATTAAGCAATAATATCTCAGCTATGACACCCAAACCATAAACCCATTAAAGAGAAAGCTGGAAGTTAGAATGCTAGCAATAAACAGATCTCAGATGCTTACAGAGGGAAAAAGTGGGTCAGATCCAAAGGATCTGGAAGCAGATAATGAAAAATTCTCAACAACCCCAAATCCTGGCGAGCATATGTCGATGCATTCAAAGTCCTAAGGGACAATTTTCCGCCTAGAATTCTACATAGGAAGGCATGTAGATATGCAATGTATAAGAAAATTTACTTTCCATATATTCCTTCTTAGAAACTATTGGAGAATATATTCCATTTAAAAAAAAAAAAAAGAGAGAGAGGAAGAAGAAGAAGAAGAAGAAAGAAACCCAGCATAGTGGTCCAGCCTGCAATCCCAGCAGCTCTGGAGGCTGAGACAGGAGTATCACAAGCTCAAGGCCAACCTCCGCAATTTAGCAAGACACTGTCTCAAAATAAAAATAAAAGGGACTGGGGATGTGGCTCACTGCTAAAGCACCCCAGGTTCAATCCCCAGCACCAAAGAAGTAAATAAATAAAATTCCGTTTAAGTATTAAAATAAAATATTTTTAAAAGATGTGTTCATGTATTATTTCAGTAATGAAAATTAATGATAAAAAACACAACTAATGTAGCCTAAATTCTCCTTTAACAGATGAGAAAACCAAGACACAGCAAATGTAAAATCTGAAGGCTAGTTCATTTCTTAGATTTGATAAATATTTCACAGTTATATAAAATGTGAATACTGAAAACTTCTCTGTAAATCTTTATTGCAAAGTAAAATTTCAGTTGAAATCTTCAAGTAGTCCAGTGTCTTTCTTTTGTAAATTTTTTTTTGAAGGTGTGAAAAAAAACTTTATTTTTGCATAAATATCATGATGCTTTAAAGTGTCCCTTTAAAAATAAGTTAAAATGTTTCCATATTATTCTTTTATTAACATAATTATTGATTAAAACATAATTCCACTTCAACACAAAGCAAAAATGATATGTGACTCACATATTCTTGATAAAATGACTTATGATATTTCATGAGAACATTTCTTCACATTTTTACTTGATTCAATGGGAAATTTCATATTTTTCCTTAAAATTCATAAATGTCTTAATTCTCATCATTATAAAAACTAAAGATACAGGACTGGGGTTGTGGATCAGTGGAAGCGCACTTGCCTAGCATGTGTGAGGTCCGGGGTTCGAAACTCAGCACCACATAAAAATAAAATAAAGGTATTGTGTCACCTACAACTAAAATATTAAAAAAAAAAAAAAACTAAAGATACAACAAAACCCACCCCCAAATAAAACCCTATGAAAGCATATTGATTATAATGACAGAACTTGTATTGTCACTGAGTGAAGCTCCTTTTTATGAACTCTTTTGGAAAGTTTGCGTTCAGTTCTAATACAGCTCTGTGATCAATCATTCTTGTTCCTAATACGTCCAGTTGCCGTAATCTGATACAATTACATGCCAGTTCTATATCTGTGTCACACGCAGACCTATTAGCTGTAAGAAAGAGTTTTTGCAAGTTTGGGAGCTGGTGTGCTAATCTGGCAAAGCACCCAGTACTGCTCTGCAGAGTGGGACACCAGCCAAGGTCAAGTTCCTCCAGAAGTGGACATCCAGAAGCCAGTTCCACTATTCCATTCTCAGTAAAATTCTTACATCTCCATAGATCCAGGGTCCGGCTTTTCACATTTGGCTCCTATCATGCTAGCTACCACATCATAGTCTTCAATCATTACACAACTGCCCACGCTGAGGTGCTGAAACTCTGAGCAGAAGTTCAAAATGCTGAGCGGTGCTGTTTGCTCTACTTTTGTTCGATAGAGAATAAGTCGTTTAAGGCTGCATAACTTGGCAATGTGGTTGAAAGCTTGAGGTCGTAGTTTATCACAGGATGAGAGATTTCAGTCTTGTAGATATGGACACATCTCAGAAATAAACTCCAAGCAAGTTTCATTAAGGAAGTGGCTACAAGATAATTCAAGGCATATTAATTCAGATCCACAAACCTTCAGAAACCTGCTGAATCCTGCAAGAGAGATGAAGCCTCTATTGCCAGTCCAAGATAAATTAAGCCATTGGACAAGGGTACATCGAGCCTGCAGGAACTCCAGAGAAGTATCATTTAGCTTTGCCTGGTATGGCTGCAGATTGAGGTGGATATACTGTGGAGGATCACAGCAATGCTGGTGTAGCAGTTTGCAAGTTTGTGCTAATCTGCACAGGTCTGGTAGTGTAAGATGATTCAGAATCAGTTGAATGAGCTCATATGGTAGTTTATCAAAATATCCATTATTTGGCCCTTCCCTGAGGGCAGTGCTGCTAAATTTTTTGTTTAGATTGTCCATTCCACAATCATCCTTTTCTTCATAGTCATCGTCTTCTAGATCATTCATGTCAATAAGTGAAGTCTTGAGAGAAAGCACTGGCTTGTCCTTCATACTGTGTAGCACAACTGCATCTAATTCAGTGTGATAATCCAGAAGAGAACTATTTATTTCCAGTCAAATAAGATTTGTGGGAAAATTTATCTGCTTAATACAAGGTTTAAACTGGCGAGCCTGGGAAGCATTCACCTTCGTAGGTCTCTCTGACCAAAGAATCTCCCATCTTACTTCAGCTGGGGGACTTGGAGAATATAGATTTGCTGAACAAGCCAGAATTCTGATGACTGATCGGTTTCCAGAACATGAACAGCTGTAGGATATACCTGTTGTTCAAAAGCAAGTTCCACATAGTCCTGGCTCTGAAAATTAGGTGGCGTCCTCTTGAATGGCAAGGAAGCACTAGGACGCTGATCCCACCACATTCCATAAATAGTCTGAGTAAAATCACCAGAACTTGGGAATACATTTGGCACACCTGCCAAATTCCACATGGTATAGGACATACTATTCTCGCTTCCATAATGGGATCTGAAATCCACTACTTCTTTGACATATTGAACCACCTCTGCATTGAGAGGGGAAGTCTGGCTATTTGATTCTGTAGTTCCATGGCTGTTCATCATTTCTCCTCTTGTAGCTGTCCTGGCTCGGCGCCGAAGGCACATATAATAAAACATAGAACTGTTAACATGGGAAAGACTGGTGACGTCTGGATGTGAATTATGAAGCTTCAAAAGGTCAGGTGTCCTCAGTAAGATGCAAGAACTCTTTGAAGGATGTTCCCAGATAGAATGGTCACAGGATACACATGGGAAATGTAGAAGTTGGCACTCATCCACGTGGCCTGATCTCTGCATGCTGCTTTCAGGCACTGATGCTACCCTGCAGGGCCCGGGAGGCACGGGAAGGCCTGGGCACGGAGCAGCTCCCAGGCTCTCGCGCTGCGGCTCTCTCTGTAAATTTTTATGTTTATTTTTGTTGTTGTTTGGTACCAGGGATTGAACCCAGAGGCACTTAACCACTGAGCCACATCCCCAGCCATTTTTATTTTGAGACAGCATCTCACTAGGTTGCTTAGGGCCTCTCACTAAGTTACTGAAACTGGCCTCAAACTTGTGATCCTCCTGCTTCAGTCTCCCCAGTAGCTGAGTAGCTGGGATTATAGACATGTGCCACCACAACTGACAATATTAGAGTTTTAATTGGAAGACTGAGTAAAGATGGTTCTCACCCATGTGGGTGGACATTATCTAATCCAGGGGTGGCCTGAGTAGAACAAGGCAGAGGAAAGGTAATTTGTTCCCTCGGCTTGAGCTGGTACATCCATCTTCTCCTACCCTCATACATTAGTGTTCCTGATCCTCTGGCCTTCACATTGGGACTGGCACATGTGCCGTTGGCTCCTCTGGTTGTTGGCCCTTTGGGTTTGGATGGAGCTACACCCCGGCACTCCTGGGTTTCCAGTTTGCAGACAGCAGAATATGGAACTTCTCAGCCTCCATAATCATGGGAGCCAACTCTTGTGACACATCTTTCTATACACTTATATATGTATATCTATTGGTTCTGTTTCTCGGGAGAAAACTAATACACACCCCTGCCTCACTTTTCTCATAGCACTGAATATTGGCTAAACCTGGTTTGTCCTGTAGAATAGCCCACATTCTGATATGGTTGATGTTTCCTTGTGATTTTAACTTTTTCTTCCATCTCCTGCATTTCCCAAACAACCCATTTTGGGATCCCCTGAGATCCTATCCACACTTCTCCTCTAACTCTTATTTCAGCCTCACGTGGGACCTCAGTCTCTAGGGTCCTCTATTTTTTTCTCTGCCAATTGGCCTGGTAATGTTGCTCTTCAGGGCAACCTCTCTCCTTTTTAAGAAGTGACTTTGTTGAGGAATAATTTACCTACAATCAAACACCTCTCTTTCCTATGACCCTCTCAGGGATGGGGTGTAGCTCTGTGGTAGAGCACTTGCCTAGCATACCACAGGGCCTGGGATTGATCCCCAGCATCAGGAAAAAAGCAAAGAAGTGAAGGTGGTTAGGGATCCCCAATTCATGGCTGTGTCCGAAGCTCGCGCAGGTCTGTGGCGGACCGAGCTCTGCACGTGTCCTCTGCAGAACTCAGTGCCACCACCTCTCCATTCACCCTCAGCCAATCACCGGCCTTTTGATGGCACAGCCAGTCAGTCATCAGTCTGGGAACCCCTTATTGTTCTCACATCAAATCTTCAACATCACCAGCATCCAGGACAGCCCTCCTCTCAAAAAGAAGCTTCCTCCTCCAGGCTAAACCCAACTGGTGCACTTGCGCTCTGGAGTTCACCTCCGGACTCGCCCGCGTCACCCTCTCCAGCAACACCCGATACTTTGCAAAGGCACGAAACGCATCCCCACCCGCTCACCACAGACGACACGTGCCCCATGCCCTCCCACGCACGGCCTTCTAGTGCGGCAGTATCTTTGGTCTGTGCTTGACAGACACACCTCTGGGAAGAGCCATCTGCCTGGTCTCACATGCTCATCCACACCCTCTGTCACATGCAGTCGCTCTGCCTCCTCGGTCTGATCCTAAGAGGTCTTTCTCAGGATGCTGCCCCAGGTGCCCCTCAGTTGACACTTCCTAAGAAACGATAATGTCCTTCAAGTCTGCACAGCAGTCATGGTGTGGCAGGAAGCAGGTGGCACACTCAAAAGGGTGTGGGCAAAGTCAAGGGAACCCAACTGGGATGGTGAGGCACCCAGGGACCAGCAGCAATGGGAAGCCAGGACCGAAGGAAAAAAGGGAAGGACCAGTTCCAAGAGACCCAGGGACGTGGTCACAGGAAGGGGACATCCACACCAGTGACTCTTCTGAGGATGGCAGGGCACAGAGGTGGCAGCACCTTCTCTTGCCCCCTGACCTTTTGCAGATCCATCCTATTGGCTACATATATGGAAGCCAGAGAACAAGGAAGCTCAAGAGATGCCATCTGCAGTGGATTTTCTGGGGCACATAGTAGGCAGGACAGGGCGGAGGAGGAAAGATGAGGGGGACAAAATGGCCAGCACACTGCCAAGTCCTCAGTCGATGAGCCCCCACCCCAGCTCAATAGCCACTTGTGACTTACCGCTGCACAGTGTGCACAGTATTTGGGCAGCACAGTATGACAATTTCTATTGGCCAGTGCTAACAAGACCTTTCCATTCATTTTTAATTTTTGCCTTTTGACCTTTTATTACTCAAAGAAGCTTCATTTTTACATTTAGCCTTCACTCTTGTGCTTTCAATACTTTCACAATGATGTCCTGCTCCTTGGTGAGGAAGGCGTGCTTGACCCTGTCTCAGCACACTCAGCACACATGGGACCACCACAGGCCTGCCGATGTTTCCTCATCTTAGACAATCTACAAGAATGTTAGGTATCCCAACAGGAGCCCCCCACGTCTGCCCCAGCACCTGCCACTCTCAGGGTGGGTGCTTTCTCCACCTTATTGGTATAAAGGTGAACCATTCTATCACCAGGGTTTCCAGACACCCAAGATTTGTTAGAGGTGTTTGGGAGGAAAGCCCGTGACAGTGTCAAACACTAGATCATTCTGGGTGCTTCTAGACACCTTCCCAAGAAGAGGAAAAAGAAAGTGCTTACCAGTCAAAGGTTAAATACGACTACCCAAATCTACCAGGGACACTCAACCACTGAGCCACATCCCCAACCCTATTTTGTATTTTATTTAGAGATGATCTCACTGAGTTGCTCAGTGCCTCACTTTTGCTGAGGCTGAACTTGAGGTCCTTCTGCCTTAGCCTCTGGAGCTTCTGGGATTACAGGCATGTGCTGAACCACATCCCCAGCCCTTTTTATTTTTTGAGACAAGTTCTTGCTACGTTGCTTAGGGTCTCACTAAGTTGTCCTGGCCCCAAACTTGCAATCTTCCTGCCTCAGCCTCCTGAACCGCTGGGATTATAGGTGAGTGCCACAGCGCCCAGCGATGTTTTTATTCTTAGAGGCAGTCATCTCCTGTCAGTTCCCACTCCTAGAAGATACACTTGAAATGGTGGTGTTTAACGGTTCTGGAGGTTGCTGCATTCCAATGATGTGCTTTTGCCTGTAAGTCTTCACTTATCAACTTTATATAGTATCAATGTACTTCGTATTATGAAGAAACAGTTTACTTACAATTGAAGCTCCAAATAGAGTGAGATGCTGCTGACTCGGGCACAAAATTTAAGTAGTTGCCAGAAAACTCAATGATCAAGATAATTTTATTTATTTTTGGAACCGGGGATTGAACTCAGGGACACTCGGCCACTGAGTCACATCCCCAGCCCTATTTTGTGTTTCATTTAGAGACAGGGTCTCACTGAGTTGCTTAATGCCTTGCCCTTGCTGAGGCTGGCTTTGAATTCACGATCCTCCTGCCTCAGTCTCCCGAGCTGCTGGGATTATAGGCAGGCTGATCAAGATAATTTTAATGCAGTGTTAAAAAAAAGGCAGACTGGAATTGTGGCTCAGTGGTAGAGCGCTGGTGTAGGCACTGGGTTTGATCCTCAGCACCACATAAAGATAAATAAAAGTGGTGTGTCCATCTACACCAAAATATTTCAAAAAAAAAAATAGAAAAAAAAAAAGAAAAGACAAAAGAAGAAAAAAGTCTAGGGTAAACAAAATGTTAAATAAAGACACCGGTGGCATTACTAGTTTCTCCTTTCTCTTAGGCTCAGTACGGCTTGGCACTGTCACTAATCCTGTCCTTACCATTTTAATATTTTGCTCATCATGATTTGTTTTGATTTTCAGAAATACTGCGTTCCAGTATTATTTATCTTAAAGACAAAGCTTTCCAGGACCATCTCAAAACTGGCACCACTGGTGAGGGCCCTGTGTACTCTCCAGCTCCCCTCCCTCCTTCAGAATTCTTTCAAGTTTTATCCCGTTTTTCTAGACCCTCTATCCTGTAGGATGTATGTACAGTATAATATCCTGTGTCTCCCCTCTATCATGACTTCACTGTAACTTTTTTTTTTTTTTTTTTTTTTGGTGCTGGGGATAGAACCCAGGCCTTGTACTTGTGAGGCAAGAACTCTACCAAACTGAGCTATATCCCCAGCCCTTCACTGTACCTTTTACTCACAAAGATTTTAAACTTCTGCTCTTCTGTTCTATACCCTAAGCTATGTGTGAAGCCATTGAACTCATCGGTAATACTTCCCCATAGCTGCTCCCTCTCTCACCCACCTTGCCCTACCTAGCTCAAGGGAGGCAGAACAGGTTAATTTCCCATTCCTTGGCCACGAGAGGCAGGGTAGCACTGGAGCGTTCATGCAGGGAAGGGGATTCTATGCCCCCCTCCCCTGCGGGTGCAGAATCTGAACTGAACCTTGCCAAAGAAGAAACTAATTCATTTCCACTCGAGCAAGTCTCCCTGGTGCTCTCAGCCCTCTCAAGTCCGTAGTCACAGTGACTCGGCAGAATCTGAGATGAAATGATCACAATCAGCCTCACCTAGTTTTTTATGTATATATCTTTAGTTTATTTAGTTTCTATGTGGTGGCAGGATTCCAACCCAGTGCCTCACACATGTTAAGCAAGAGCTCGACCACTGAGCCACAACTCCAGCTCCCAACTCACCTAATTTTTTATCAATCCCTTTGGGTGCAAAGGCTCTTTTTATGGCACTGGGAAAGGCCAGACCCCAGCATCCAACAGAGGCTGGGCCTCCACGGGGAATTTTCCTTTTTGCATCCTCGGGTGGTCCTAGGGCGGGGTGATGAACCTGCCTCCCACACCCAACCAGATCCTTCAGGCCCCCTTTACCCCCAAGGGGAAACTTAGTGACTTCCACATCCAGGGGCGTTATTCCAGACCCCAGATCCCCCTAACTTCCTTTATCTCAGCCCTGGCGTCCTCTGCCAGCGCCCCAGGGTGCAGTTATCTGGCCCCGCCCTCGCTGGTCACCCTGGGCTGGGCCAGGCAGGATATAAATCAGCGGGTGCCCAGAACTTGGAATACCTCCCGGGCTGGAGCTCGCGCAGCCCTTGGACTTCCTCCCCGGCTCCCACGGGTCGCCCCGGCAACCAGCATTCCAACCAATCAGCGCTCGGGACTGCTCCTCCGCCTCGCGCTGTGGGAGCCATGGCTGGTGAGTGCTGCTGCTGCGGGAACCTCAATTTCGATCGTGGCTCCTCTGAGGGGGAAGGCTGGGTGGGGTTTGGCCTTGAGTTTTGTTCCTTGACTCAAAATGAAAAAGTGAAGAGATTAGAGTCTCTGATGCGCCTTGACCAGTCTGGTAAAAGGGGAGCTTCTGTTACTACTCCAGAGTCTTGGATCCCCCTTCTGCCCACCTTCGCAAAATCTGAGTTTTTATGCATGGTAGAAAAATTCCAGTCAATGTATAAGTCGGAAAATGACCATCAGAAGCCAAATCTAACCCAGTGCCCACCCTCGTTTGACCTGGTAGTATTTAAAACACCTTGGAGTAATTTGCTGACATTTAAAATACAAATAAGTGGCAGGCATGGTGGCGCACCCCTGTAATGCCAGCTACTCTGGAGCCTAAAGCAGGAGGATCACAAGTTTGAAGCCGGCCTGGGTGTTTTAGCGGGACCCTGTCTCAAGGGCAGGGGTGCGGGGGGGGGGTGATTTTACTTTAAAAAGTATGGATTCTTAGTTTCTGGAGGAAAATAAGAAAATCTGGGAACTGGAGGGCTGGAGCTGGTAAAGCAGCTGTCTGGCTGCCTTTAGTTTGATAGAAACCAGACCCAAGTCCTGGCTGTGTGGCCACAGAGACACTTTCCAATATGACTCTTGGATTGGGCAAAGCTGATTTGGTATTGGGTCCATTTTAGGGACAGTTCCCTACTCTTGCCATCACCCGGGGTCCTTGGAGGTCACCACAACTCTCTCTGGTGGGCTGACTGACCCCTAATGCATCCTTGACCAGCTGTGACACCCCCAGTGACTGCCAGAGGAACTCATTCTGAGAACGGACAGCACTAGGATTTTTTTAGAAAGCATTTCCTCAAGGGGCAAAGTACTCCACCTTCTTGCGGTCTTTCTCTCTGAACCTAGTACTGCCTGAAAGTACACATGAATTCCCTGAATCTCCCTTGCTAAAAGTAAGCAGGGGAGGAGATAGTGCAGCTGACAACCTACAGTTGTGAGAATTTCTGCACAAAGCGCTGAGCTGCTGGTTGGAAGCCACAGCTTGAGTTGCTGGGAAGGACAGCAGGAAAGGACTTTTAATGGCTGATAAGGCTTCCCACATGAGTGTTAGCTGCTGTTTCCCTCTGTAGTAGCCCCATTCCCCATTTGTGGGAACATTCAAGACCCCAAGGGATGCCTGAAACCGTAGACAGTACCGAAAGCTATGTATACTGTTTTCCCTATACCTATATACCTATGATACAGTTTATTTTATAAAGTAGGTACCGTAAGAGAACACAACAATAACTGTTAGTAAAATAGAACAACTAGAACAATATGCTGTAATAAAAGTTACAACCTATGTTATTTCTGGAATCTTCCATGTAACACTTTTGGACTTCTATTGACCAAGGGTAACTGCCAGCATGGAAAGTAAAATCATGGATTGGGGGGTCTACTGTACTTCATTCCTCAGCTGCCCTGAGACCCTGACACCCCTCCTCCAATTAGAGCAAGAACTATTTTCTGATTTTTCAGTCCCATAGTGCGTTCTATATGTGTAACAAATACAAAAAGAGGGGGAGGGTGGTATTGAGGGGAAATGGGAAGATCTGGATCTTTTGTAACTGATGGTTTGTGAGTTTTTTGTTTGTTTTTCATACAGGGAATTGAACTCAAGGGCACTAGACCACTGAGCCACATCCCCAGCCCTATCTTGTATTTTATTTAGAGACAGGGTCTCACTGACTTGCTTAGCACCTTGCTTTGGCTGAGGCTGGCTTTGAAGTTACACTCCTCCTGCCTCAGCCTCCCCAGCCCCTGGGATCACAGGCGTTTGCCACCACACCTGGCCCCTATAACTGGTTTTAGCTTTACCCAGAGAACTAAATCTTGAAATTGACCAAAGCACCCAGAGCATTTATTTGAAGTGATGTATCGGATTCACACCCCCATTCTCTTCAGGAGTCAAATGAGAAGAGAACAGGTGCAAAATGCCCAAAACTGCTTTGAGGACCTGGCCTTATATTTCGAGGTTTTCTTTGATTGCTTATTCTTCCTGCAAAAGGATCATGTGGGTAATAAATCTTTTACTTGTAACAGCCCTCTCCATTAAAATAATCAACCACAATCCCTTTCCTTCTCTGCCACTTTCCTTGCTATTAAATTCCCTTGTGTTGATGATCAAGAAAACCATGCAGCTAAAGAGTATGATTGAATTTAAAAGGTTAGTCAAAGCTCTAGATTGCAGATTGGCGTGGGGGTCAAGGCAGAGACCAGCAGGAATGTTGGAGCAATAGATGATGACAGAGTTCAGCTCCCAGGGGGACAGTCCAGATAACTTTGACCAGAATTTACACACCACGAAGAGAAGGATTTACATCTGTTTGAAATAGTGCTGTATCCCAAGGGCCCAGAACATGCCTGTTGGCATAGCAGGTGCCCAGGAAGTAAGTGTGGGGAGCCAGAGAGATTGGTTTGTGAGAACATTAGTATTTCAGGGGCAGAAAGAAAAGTTGACTGGTATAGGTTTGGGGTGGAAATAAAAGATAGGTAGAGGGGAAGGAACAAGGGCTTTCATGGCTCATGGAGAAGTAAGGATGAAGCAGTACATATTTCATAGAGACCAAGATTTTGTAGTGCAAGGAGTGAGCTAATAATAAGGATGCGCTGGGGCTGGGGACATGGGGGCTCAGTGGGAAAGCATGTGCACAGGCCCTGGGTTCAATCAAAACAAACCAAAAACCAAAGCAGAGATGCTGTTCCATATGATTGCTTCAGTGACACATACCTGTTTAGTGACATGCATGACAAGCAGAAGTGGACATTAAGCTAGAGACACTGATGATAATGAGTAACCCCACTGTCTGTCAGAACTCACTTTAAGTGGCAGCTGCTGGGGAAGGCCCCTCCCACCTGGCCAGCCCCAAAGCTGTGTTCCTCAGTGGAATCCTGTCCCATACTTCTCCTATCACCTTAGAGTACTGTGGGGTTTTTTTGTTTTTGGCTTTTTGCGGTGCTGGGGATTGAACCCAGGGCCTTCATGCTTGTGAGGCAGGCACTCTACCAACTGAGCTCTATCCCCAGCCCACCTTAGAGTAGTTTTGAAATAGTTATTTGTGCTATTGCCTCTCTTAGGCAAATTCTGAGAAAGGCTCACTTTTCCCAGCTCAGATTGGTAGCTAGTTAAATGGCAGAAAGGGGAAATGAACCCTCCAAATCCAGAAAATTCAGTTTTGTCCATGAAAAATGATATGGAAGCTAGTGACACAGGATTAGTATTTTCAGGTAGTAAATCTTCAGATTTACTTTTTTAAAAAATTGTTCTAATTAGCTATAGCCTGATTTACTCTTTACCTCTGGAAAATAAGTACAATGATTGTGTTATTCACAAATGAATGGTCCCGCAGTTACCTATTCAGAACCACTGACCATTTTTCTATGGAATTTCTTTTAGGAATCTATGTATACCAGGTACTGCACTTTTGTGGAATTTATTTATTGCAAATCTATTCCTGCTTGTGTCTTGCTTTACTTTATCGGTTGGTTGCTTTGAGATGGTGCCTATGTTGCCTAGGCTGGCCTTGAACTCCTGGGCTCAAGAGGTGCTCCTGCCAGCGTCCTGCGTGCTGGGACTGCAGGCATGTATCACTGTGCCCTTACTTTAATATTTTAAGGTTGTAGGCATGCCTGTAGCTATCCGGTGGCGAGCTCCTAGGGAGAGTGAGAGATGGATTTCCTGACTTGATTATTTTCTGTGAAGCAACTTTGTTTTTCTCCTTAGGAAATGCTTAATGTCAATAAGTGAATAGAATAAAAACGGACAAAGCAATGTTTAGTAAGCATTGATAAGATGAATGCAAAGGTAAATCAGAAAGAAAGTGCACGTTAGAGCTTAATGTAATCGTATGTCCCCCAGTTGCATTAAATCCATGAGAGGAAGATGGGGAGAGGAGTGTGTTGAAACATTCTCAGGAGTCCCTTTCTCCAAGTTGTCCAAAACAGATAAATCACTTCCGTAGCGTTCAAAAAATTGCCAAACACATATTCCACTGAATCCTAAAGAGCCTGAAACCTCAGGATCAAGCTTGGAAATCTTCATGTTTGGCACCTGGGCCCTGAGGTTTTTACTGAATTTAACCTGGGAGATGCCTCCCATGACAGGTGTGGTTTAAAAAAAGGCGTGGTGGTTGGGGGTGACTCCCCAGTGGCTCACTGGTTCAGCACCCCTGGGTTCAATCCCTGGTACACAAAATAAACAATAAAAATGAATAAATAAATAAAAACATTTAGAGCTTCAATCCACCTGGAAATTATGGCTGAATGTGGTATTTTTATGGGGTAATTGAAAACAAGACTATTTTACTGAACACAACACATACTCTGGAAAGGGCAGGGGGGCCGGGGCTGGGGTTCAGTGGTAGGGAGCTTATCTAGCATGTGCAAGGCCCTAGGTTTGCTCCCCAACAGGAAAAAAATTAAAAAGTGCAGAAATACTAAGTGGATTTTCATTTACTCAGCACCTAGATCAAGAAACAGATCGTCACCAGCACCCTGGAATTCCCATTGTGCCCCTGTAGTCACTGCCTGCTGACAAGGGTGACCACTCTACTGACTTCTAACATCTCCATTAGTTTTCAGTGTGAAAACTAATTTTATTTTCATGCAAGTGGCTAAGTCAAAACACCAGCGTCATTTATTCACGTATTAAATCAGCTGCTGATTTCTCTCTGAATCAGAATGCCTCCTTTATTCATTGTTTTTGTTATTGTTGATGTTTTGTTTTTTTCTTCTGGGAATTGAACTCAGGACCCAGAGCAGGGCAGCACACACTACCCTGAGCTGGACCCCCTGCGCTGCTACTTTTCCTTCCACCTGCAGGGGATGATACTGTGATTTGAATGTCCTCACCAAGACTCATGTTGAAATGTAATCCCCATCGTAAGGAATTAAGAGGTGGAATCTTGGCTTGGTGCTTGGGTCACGAGGCATCTGTCCTCACCAGTGGATTAAGCCATTCATGGATTAATCAGTAGGTTAATGGCTTACCATGTTTCTGTTGTAAAGGCCAGTTTGGCTGTCTTGTTATGGGTTGTCTTGCACCTTGTTAGGACTCTAGAGAGTTCTGCTGGCAAGAAGGCCTTCAATAGATGCGGCCCCTCGGCCTCCCAGCCTCTAGAACCATGAGCCCAATAAACCTCTTTGATAAATTACCTCTCTGTGGTATTCATTTATAGCAACAGCAAAGAGACTGAGACCCATGGTAATAACCTCATGTCTGAAAAAGCAACCTCTTCCTTTTGGGTCCCCTGCTCCCCCACAGCTCGGGCTTTGCTGGCTGGTTCATGTGGGACATCCCTAATCAAAATCTGCAAACAGAAATGCTCCCCAAATCTGAATTGTTTGAGGGCTGACATGACATTCAAACAGCTTTGGGGTTTGGAGCCCTCTGGATTTCTAATTTGGGGGAGGCGTGAACAACTGATAAAGTCTAAGCAAATCTTCCCAAACCTGGAAAACTCTGAAGTCTGAAACACATCTAGGTACCAGCATTGCAGATGAGGGATGCTCACCCTGTCACACCTTGTGTGTCTGAGTAGGCAGAAAAGCACTGATCGTCCTGGCTCATGCTGAGAAGACCTCCTTCAACTACGCCATGAAAGAGGCCGCTGTGGAGGTTCTGAGCAAGAACGGATGGGAGGTGACCGAGTCCGACCTCTATGCCATGAACTTTAATCCCATTATTTCCAGAAAGGACATCACAGGTAGGAGCTGCCCTTCCCCCTTTAATTAGTTCCTTGTGGAACTCTGCCTGAGGACTCTGTGGCCCATCCTTGGCCCCTCTGGCCTCAGCCTCTCTTGTTCCTCTTGGCAGGTAATCTGAAGGACCCTAAGAAATTCCAGTACACTGTCGAGTCTTCTCTAGCTTATAAAGAAGGCCGCCTGAGCCCAGATATTGTGGCTGAACAAAAGAAGCTGGAAGCTGCTGACCTTGTGATATTTCAGGTATAGTAGGGACAGGGCATCAGAAGCAGGGTCCACGCCTGTAATCCCAGCTACTCAGGAGGCTGAGGCAGGAGGATCCGAGTTTGAGGCCAGTGTGGGCAACTTGATAAGACCCTATCTGAATATGAAATAAAATAAAAAGGGCTGGAGATGTAGCTCAGAGGTAGGACACTTGTCTAGCATGGGTTCAGTCCCCAGTACTGCCCTCCCTGCCCCCACCCCAGAAAAGAGGCACACTCGTGTTCTTTTGTCCTAGACACGTCACTTAATTATCTGTGGAACACAGAACACTTACCCCACTTTGCTGCATTCTCTGTGAATAAAGGTGATTGCTTCCCAGATATTGTGAGCCTGGCCATATTACTCTTTGCACATGGGAATGTGACAATGACAAATAAGCCTTCCCCTTATTTTCTCCAGTATATCTAATCTTCCCTTCATTTAGGGGTCCCTGATGGACTCTCCCAAAGTTTGCACTGCTCCTGTCTCTTCCTGAGAATCCCCAACAGGTTGCCCAGTGATGTGTGAGACTCCACCTTCTCTGCTGGTGCAGTGTCCGGGCTCTGGCCCTGCTCGATGTGTTCCTGCACCCCACTGTGGCTTTTTTTCTCCCCAAAGCCACCTCACTGCTTAGCAGACAGCACTGGATGGTGTGCCTGTCAGTATCTTCCCTATAAATGCCAGACGTCATTCAATGACAGCTGTTACCAGTTCCCACCCGCCTTTTCACACTGAGCATGGAGAGTACGTGGCTCTGGAAACCTCACAGGGCGGGTGGAACAGGCCTAGTTTTGGCAGTGATTCAGGCAGCTGCACAGCAACCAACCCTGAGTCTTTCTCCTACCCCAAGACCTGTGGCTACGAATTGATGCCCCAGGGTGATAGCTGGTGTCCTGAAGGATGCCATTTTTCCTTTCCTCTTTTTTTTCCCCTGGGGGTCAATCCAGGGCTTTGGTCATGCTAGATAAGTGCTCTACTGCAGAGAACACAGGATGACTTTTTAATCCACATTTTCTTTTCTCCCCCTTTCCCCGCCAGGGCTGGGGATTGAACCCAGAGGTGCTCTACCTGAGTTACACCCCAGTTCTTTTTATTTTTTTGAGGCAGGGTCCTGTTAAGTTGACCAGGCCTCTAACTTGCAATCCTCGTGCTTCAGCCTTCCAAGTTCCTGGGATTAAGGTGTGTGCTACCACACTGGGCTTGAGCCACGTTTTCTACTGCATCATATTGTAGAAGAGCCAAGGCTCAGCCAGAGCAGCTCTCAGCTTCAGAACTGGAAAGAACCTTGATGGTCTTTACATTTAGCATTTATCTTTTTTTTTTTTTTGCGGTGCTGGGGATTGAACCCGGGGCTTTGTGCTTGCAAGGCAATCACTCTACCAACTGAGCCATATCCCCAGCCCTAGCATTTATCTTGTATTTGAGTTTTCTTCATTATCAATACAACTGTGCAGCCTGTGCACTGCCACATAGCATTAAGGGCAATGTAAACACTGCAGATTTGTTGATTTATTATAACGGTTTTATGAAAGATGTCAGGTAAAGTCTTATTCTGGCAAAATCAGTGCACTTTTTTTTTTTTTTTAAGGTACTAAGGATTGAACCAGGGGTACTTTACCACTGAGCTACACTCTCAGCCCTTTTTCTTTTTTCTTTTGAGAGAGTCTCACTAAGTTGCTGAGACTGGCCTTGAACTTGTGATCTTCCTGCCTCAGTCTGAGTCACTGGGATTGCAGCTGTGCGCCTCCACACTGCCTGGTTTATCTGACCTCTTGTCCTGAGAAAAGCAGAGTAAGGACCATACAAGTATTCCTCCTTGATTCACGGTTTAAAGATATGACAACTGAGTTGGGCCTGGTAGCGCACGCCAGTAATCCCAGCAACTCAGGAGGCTGAGGCAGGAGGATCAGAAGTTCAAGGCCAGCCATAGCAATTTAGCAAGGCCCTAAGCAATTTGGCAAGACCCTGTCTCAAAAGATAAAATAAAAAGGGCTGGGGATGTGACTCAGTGGGGATGTGGCTCAGTGGGGATGTGGCTCAGTGGTTTAATCCCTAGTACCAAAAAAAAAAAAAAGTCAGAGAAGACTTTCTCATGGGAATTCCCTGATAAACCTTCACACTGACCATTTGTTTGCATTTTAGTGGTTTTGCTTATTTTTACGTAGATGTGTACAAGGGACAGTCATATTTTTGGTACTACACCTATTAATGTAAACTCGTGGGGAAATACTGATTTAGGCATCACACACTGACACAAGTCTTATCTGAAATCCTTGCTATTTAGACTTTGCTTCCAAGTGTGATTCTACAAAAATGAATCTTATTTGCATATGGCTTTATTCAGATACAGCCAATATTTACATTTTTAGTCGAAACCATAGT
Organism: Glaucomys volans; assembly: GCA_020662805.1. NCBI lineage: Eukaryota > Metazoa > Chordata > Mammalia > Rodentia > Sciuridae > Glaucomys > Glaucomys volans. The sequence continues at coordinate 42,535 of JAJEJO010002128.1, forward strand.
GCCAAGTTGGCTAAGCAAGGACAGTAATTTTCTTGTTACTCTATGAGTTTCATGCTACCATATGTATTTCTTTTTAATTATTTATTTATTTTGTGATAGGGTCTCACTATGTTGCCCAGGCTGGCCTCTAACTCCTGACCTCAAGCAATCCTCCCAATTCAGCCTCCTGGACCTACAGGCATGCACCACGGAACCCAGCCAATTTTCTTTTCCTAAGTGTGCTAGCTCCTCCAGAGGGAATGACAAAAGCCAGCATTCTGAGCCTTCTGTGTGGGACCAGGTTTGACCTCTTGAATGTCTTCTGTCCCCAGTTCCCACTGCAGTGGTGTGGAGTCCCCGCCATACTGAAAGGCTGGTTTGAGCGAGTCTTCGTTGGAGGGTTCGCCTACACGTATGCTACCATGTATGACAGGGGTCCTTTCCGGGTAGGTGAACGGTTCTGAGTTTTCTAACAGCTAGATTCTGGTAGATTCTATCCTGAGGCAAAACTTGGAGCACAACCAGACACTAAGGTCAGGTTCTAGGTCCTTTGGGAGAGATGCATAACAAGGTTTTTATAGGTGAAATGATGTGATGTCTGTTAAGTTGTTTAAAAATATTCCAGAAAAAAAGAGGGTTTAGGGGATTAAGTAAAACTAGAATGGTGGGGGCTGGGGATGTAACTCAGTGTAGAGCTACTTGCCTCGCACGTGTGAGACTGTGGGTACAATCCCTAGTACTACAAAGATAAGTAAAGTTTGTCTTCGTCTTTTGGGGACCCAGATACTGCACAAGAAACATTGTGACACCTTAAGGTGGAAGGTCTTGTCCTATCCATGCCTAGCACTGTGGGGAGATAGATTAAAAAAAACAGATAACTCCACCCAGGCCACCAATGCTTTTTGGTGACTCTCACCGCTTAAACCTGTTGGCCACATGCAGGTGCATGACACCCTCAGCTTGCCCTGCCCATCTGTCTGTAGACCATCTAGGCTGAAACTTCTACAGAGTCATGCTGGGTGGCTCAGAGGAGCCAAAGTATGAAAGAGGACCCACCGTGAACAGGGTGGGCTTGTGTGGCCCTTTCCTTGGGGCTGGGTCATTAATTGCCTGTGACCAGAGAGAGGCGGGGTGATGAGTTTGTTTTCTCTTTTACAGAATAAGAAGGCCATCCTTTCCTTCACCACCGGTAGCACTGACTCCATGTACTCCCCTCAGGGTATCCATGGGGACATGAACGTCATTCTCTGGCCAATGCAGGTACTTCATTTTCAATGATCCTTCAGGGGAATTCATTAAAATAGACATGAGGTGTGGAGATAAAAGTACAGTAATAGCTGGGCATGATGGTGCATGCCTGTCGTCCCAGCTATTCAAGAGGCCAAAGCAGGAGGATCTCAAATTCGAGGCCAGCTGGAAAATACATTGAGACCCATCTTAAAAAAAAAAAAAAAAAAAGCATAGCAGTGAACTGCTGGCAGTTCTCTTTAGGAGCTTGCCTGAGTTCCCAGGTGCCTGCGTTTCTAGCCATCTCCTTTGTGCACACGTGTCAAACATCATTCTCTCCTGAGCAAGAACTAGTGCACGTGGGACTCACTGGGACCCTGGTTCTCTTCACATGACACATCTCTCTAATCTTCCTGGCCTTCTCCAAGTTTCTGCCACAGTCTCACAGACTATGAGAGCCCAGGACAATTTAAGAAATGATTCAGTCCAGTCTGTTTTGGAGGTAAATAAAACTGAAGTCTGAGATGGGCTTGTTGGTGTCACTGGACTCTCAAAGTAATCAATTCTAAGGAAGGGGGTGGAGAGGAGAGCAAGTGAAGTGCCCTTCCGCCTGGAAGATCAGTTATTAGTGCCCATATTCTTCAGTGGCAGGGCAGGAAATGCACATCAGCACGTCTTGGCAAGAGTCAGCTGCCAAGAAACTCTCCCTAACGTAATAGAATTTCCAGCACTTTTGGCAGAGGATCCAGGTTGGCACGCTTTCAAGGTTTTGTTCTTTTAAAGAGCACAGCTGTATAGGCTCAAATAGGTAACAGCTAGGTAGGGAGGGCAGAAGGTACGAGAATATAATTATTATAATTCCCCAGTGTACCTCAGACCTACTTACTAGAGTCTCACTGGGAATCCCAGACCAAAGTTTGGAGTTTTTGGTTCTTTTTTTTTTCTTTTTTCTTTTTTTTAAACAGTACAAACTGCACAGAATTGGTCCGTGACTTACCTCTGTGTTTCATGTCTCCTCAGAGTGGCATTCTATATTTTTGTGGCTTTCAAGTCTTAGAACCACAGCTGTCATATAGCATTGAGCACCTTCCACCAGTGTGCCGAGGTCAGGTCCTGGAAAAATGGAAGATACGCCTGGAGAAGATTTGGGATGAGACACCACTGTATTTTGCTCCAAGCAGCTTCTTTGATCTAGACTTCCAGAAAGGATTCTTATTGAGAAAAGAGGTACAAGATGAGCAGAAAAACAAGAAAGTTGGCCTTTCTGTGGGCCAGCACATGGGCAAGTCCATTCCAACCGACAACCAGATCAAAGCCGGAAAATGATTCAATAAGACTTGAATACCTTCCTAGGTATCTTTTTTTCAGTTTCCCTGACTTGCTTTAGTTTTTAAGATTTGGGTTTTCCTCTATTTTCCCCACAAGGAATGAAAAGGAGAAGGAATAGACTGCATTTATATGTTTTTGGATAGTTTTACTATTAAGTGCAACTGATTCTTAATGATTGCTCTCATGACATTAACCAAAATCTGATTAGGTGCCAGAAGCCATTTGAAATGTAAAGCCGAGAGACAAGTATAGATAGATGATATATGCTAGAAAATATTCTTTAAGGTCATCTACACAACTTAATTCCTTTTTTTGTTGGTACTGGGGATTGAACCCAGGGGCACTCGACCACTGAGTCACATCCCCAGCCCTATTTTTGTATTTTATTTAAAGACAGGGTCTCACTGAGTTGCCTTACTAAGTTGCTGAGGCTGGCTTTGAACTCGCAATCTTCCTACCTCAGCCTCCCAAGTGCTGGGATTACAGGCATGCACCACCATGCCTGGCAACTTAAGTCCTTTCTAAAGGGATAGATAACATCCAATTCTCTAAAGATCTGTTTCTTTTAATTACGTCTCTGTGGTTTTTGGCAGGAGGGAATTGCTCAGAGAAACAAGTGCCTGAATCTCTCTAGCCTAAGGAACTGAACTTGTTACAAGTTAGGGATCTAATGCTTGTTCCTGATACTTATTGATTTCAATTACTACAGTGACTAATGTACCTCATGATTTATTTTCTTCAGCTTCTGTTCCTATACAGTACACAGATTGCTTGAAATGAGTAACTAATAAAAGTCTCTTGTTTACCTCAATCTTCTAATTTAATGTTTGCAGAAATAAATCAACACAACCTACATCTGCTACTTAATAGTTAACAGTAGCCTTTCACAAAAAAATACTTTATTTCTGACCTATATAGACTTCTGAAAGGTTATTTTCTATATCATTGCTAAAACGATGACTTCCTTTGAAGGATATTTTGTCTGGGTGTTGGGAATTGAACCCAGGGGTGCTCTACCACTGAGCTATATCCCCAACCTTTTTTTTTTTTTTTAATATTTTTAGTGGTAGATGGATACAATACCTTTATTTAATTTATATATATGTGCTGCTCAGGATCGAAACCAGTGCCTCACACATGCTAGGCAAGCACTCTACCACTGAGCCACAACCCCAACCCCACAACCCTTTTAATTTTTTTTTTTTTTTTTGGTACTGGGGATTGAACCCAGGGGCACTCCACCACTGAGCCACATCCCCAGCCCTATTTTGTATTTTATTTAAAGACAGGATCCCACTGAGTTGCTAAGGGCCTGGCTAAGTTGCTGAGGCTGGCTTTGAACTCGTGATCCACGTGCCTCAGCCTCCCAAATGCTGGGAGGCGTGCGCCACCACAGCCGGCTCCTTTTAATTTTTGAGACAGGGTCTCACTGAGCTGCTGAGGCTGGCCTCAAATTTGCGATTATCCTGCTTCAGCTTCCTCAGTAGCTGGGATTACAAGCATGCACCACCACACCACTAAGGATGTTCTTATCCTCTGACTTTTGGGATGGAGTTGCAGGCCTAGAGTTCTTAACTTTGATAAATAATTTTGGTGTCGAATTTATCTGTTTTTTGGTGTTGGGGATCAAATCCAGTGCCTCATGCATGTTAAGCAAGTGCTCTACTAAACTAGGTCTTCAGCCCCCAATTTTGGCATGAGATTCTAATTTCCCATTTAAATTTTTGAAATGCCTCTCTTCCTATTGTTGGCACAACTCAAGTCGAATATGATAAAAGACTGCCCTCTTGTGGTGCATTGCAAGAAAATAAGAGAAATGATGCAAAATCAGGTGGCCTGCAAACCACCTCTGAAAGAGCCTCTGACCTGGTGAGGAAATGATGTCATGCAGACGGATTGGGAGAAATTCCTTCAGCAGATGCAGACTAGCACTGAATGTTTGCAGCTCAACAATATCCACAATGGCAGATGGCTAGGTGTTTCAGTGTGAAATTGTTTTCTGTTGCCTTCCTTGTCACAGCAATTTTGTATAAATTTCTGAATGTCCTAAATTAAATACATAAAATTAATCTTTTACATAACAGACACATATTTATTGGTACCAGTGAAGCTAACGTTAGAGACATCCAGACCAAAGAGAAATCTACTGGAAGATGGAATGTCAGAGGGTTCAACAAAGGACTCGGGGAAGAAGCCTTTAAGGTTTTGTGACTTAAGAGCTTGCTCAGTAGGGATGCTTCAGACTGAAAGGTCTTGGAACAACCTATTCTGATCCTCTCAGGAAATTTCAAAAACAATGAAAAGAGAGCCAAGAGAGTGGGGCAGATGTAGGCCTGCAATCCCGGGTAACTTGGAAGGCTGAGGCAGGATTTCAAGGCCAGCCTGGGCAACCCCGTCTCAAAAACAAACCAAGAGCAGTCGGTCGCATACACCTGAAATCCCAGCAACTCCAGAAGCTAGGGCAGTTCAAAGCCAGCCTTAGCAATTTAGCGAGGCCCTAAGCAACTTAGACTGTTTCAAAATTAAAAATAGGGCTGAGGTTGTGGCTCAGTGGTAGAGCACTTGCCTAGTGTGTGTTAGTCACTTGGTTTGCTTCTCAGCTCTGCATATAAATAAATAAAAATAAAGGTCCGGGCTGGGGATATAGCTCAGTTGGTACTTACCTTGTAAGCCCAAGGCTGCGAGTTCAATCCCCAGCACCACAAACAAATAAATAAACAAACAAACAAATAAATAAAAGGACTAGGGACGTGGCTCAGTCGTTAAGCACCCCTGGCTTCAATCCCTGGTAACAAACAAGCAAGCAAAAATGAAAAAAACAAAATCAAGGAAAAACAGAAAATGCTGTAAACAAATGCCTTAGGGTAAGTTATTTATTTTGATTTGTCCAATCAACAGGCTCAGCACTCTTTTAGGCACTAGGGACCCAGTAGTGAATTAAGTACTTGCCCTCATGGAATTGCATTCTTGTGAAGAATGGTAGTTAACAAATACATCAGATGGTGAAAAATCCTTGGAAGAAAAGGGGGAAACAGGGATGGAACAGAGGGAGTTTTGTTTTGCACAGGACAATCAAGAAAAAACTCCTAGCCAAGCATGGCGGTGCACACCCAGTGACTCAGGAAGAGGCCAAGGCAGGAGGATCGTAAATTCAAAAACAGCCTCAGCAATTTAGGGATGCCCTAGGTAACTTAGCAAGAATTTGTCTCAAAATAAAAAATAAGAGGCTAGGGATGTGGTTCAGTGCTTAAGCACCCATGGGTTCAATCCCCAGTAGTAAAACATTTAAATAAATATAAACCTTTCCCATAAGACCACACTTGAGTAAAGACTTGGTAAAGTGAGAATGAGAAGTGAAACACTAGCTATCTGAAGTGCCATCCAGATAGGATGGATGACCAGTGTAAACCCTGGAGGCAGGAGCCTGCAGTCATGTTTGAAGCAGAGAAAGGGCAGATTGGCAGGTCAGACAATAGCTGGGATCAGAGCACATGGACTCTTATAAGCATTGTAAGAATTAAGGATAGGAAGTCCATGGAGGATTTTGAGCAGAAGGTAACAGATCTGACTTCTGTTTGAAAAGGGTAATTCTGATTAGTATGTGAGGCATCAAATGGAAGGGGCCAGGATAGAAACGGAGACTTGCTGAGAAGTTGTTACAATTATCTGGGCAACAAATGCTCTGGACTAGACTGATAGCAATGGTTGTGCTGGGCAGTAGATATATTTCAAAGGTTGGGGTTACAGGATTTGATAATGGATTATCAAGTCCCCAAACTCCAAGGTATTTTGGCCTGAGTAGCTGGAATGAAGAAGGGGTGGGATCAGATTTTGGCTTCAGACTCCTTGTTATTTGAGATTAAGACAGTTGGGTCAACCTGACAGGCAGTTGGATATCAGAAACTTGGAGTTAAGGGAGAAATTAATGGCTCTAGATACACACTGATGTAGGGCGGGTATCTTAATAAGATTGAATCTCTAGGGCTCTTCAATGTTAGGAGGTCAAGATGAGAGTGAAAAGGAGAAGCCATATGTGGCATGCTGAAAGACAAGAAAATGCATCAAGGAGGGAGTGATCAAGTGTGTCACATATTGCTGATAAAGCCACGGAAGATGAAGTTTAAGAGACCACTGGACTTGGCACATTCCTTGGTGCTTTTGACAAGTTATTTCAGTAGAATGGTGTTATGAAAGCCTGTCTGGAATGAGTTAAAGAGAGAATGGAAGAGCAGTGGAAATAGTGTGGAAGGGGATACATGATCCAAGAAAATTGTTTGGTTTTGTTTTTTGTTTTTTTAAGAGATAACAAATTTACATGCCAATGGGGATAACAGAAAATTTTGATGCTGAGGACAAATGTAAAGAATTTATCTTTTAATAAAGCAAAACTATATAGTATTTAGTGCAAAGAACAATCAGCACAAGTGATACTAATGCAAGGTAAGACTTATGAGACATTATGTGCCATGAACTAACCCTAATTCAGCAGGGATTAACTTGCTTAACTCTTGAACCAACTCTATAAGAACGGTTCTTTATTGTTTCCACTTCATAAAAAAGGAAATTGAGGAATGGAGGTTACACAGTAAGGTGTGGGAATCCAGGCTCAACATCCATACAAGTAGGCAAATTCAAGAGCTCATGCTTTCACATGCTATGTAGCATCAGCAAAAGCAGAGATGATGGTATCATGAATAAGAGCACAAGAGTACAAATCAGTTCTTCTCTTTTAAGCTCTAATGGCTGCTGAGAATCTTACAAGATGACAGAGCAGGGCTCTTGGCCCCTTGTGGATTAAAACTAACCAATTAAGCTCAGTTGGTAGAGTGCTTGTCTTTTTTTTTTTTTTTTTTTTTTGGTCTGGGGATTGAACTCAGGGGCACTCCACCACTGAGCCACATCCCCAGCCCTAGTTTGTATTTTATTTAGAGACAGGGTCTCACTGAGTTGCTTAGGGCTCGTTAAGTTGCTGAGGCTGGCTTTGAACTCGTGATCCTCGTGCCTCAGCCTCCCAAGTGCTGGGATTACAGGCATGCGGCACCGCACCACCTCGCCAGGCTAAGTGCTTGTCTTGTAAGCACAAGGCCCTGGGTTCAATCCCCAGCACGGCAAAAAAACAACAAAAAACCTGACCAATTAGGGAGGGAGATGAAGGAGAGGAAGAGGAAGTAGTGGGGAACACAAACTACCAAATTATGCTACATTGATGTCTGAATATACCACGATGAATTCTGCTTTAGATATGTAATATATATACAATTAAAATGCATTCATTAAAATAATGGGAGATCAGTAGAATACAAGTGGAAGAGGGAGAGGGAAAGGGAAGGTCCTGGGGAATGAGACTTATTAAACTATTATGTGCAAGTAAGAACATGGCAAAATGAATCCCACTGTTTGGTATAATTATAATGTACCAATACAACAACTGGACCATTACCTTTCTTATTTTGGACACTGTACTTAAATTGTGTAACAAGAAACGGTATGAGCATTTTTGACAGCCATGATCACTTATAGTCCCATCTTTGAATCAGTGTTTTGCCCACATATGCTATTTCTTTGGATCAAAGTTTAAATTTATATTTATCAAATTTCATTATTATTCCTTTTCAATGCTGTTGGAAGTCAAATAAATGCCCAAATACAACTGTGAACTTAGAAAGGCAACATTTTTGGAATATACATATGGCCTTCTAAATGGCAACTCAATTAGATATGTTCATTTGAATGTAATAAAAATTATCTGTATTTGAAAAGAAGATACAAACATAATGTCCAAAGCAGTATCTCTTAAGCTTGTTTTGTTTATTTGCAGAGCTGGGGATCAAACTCAGAGCCCTGCACATGCTAGGCCAGTGTTCTATACTAAACTATATCCCTAGCTCTTTTTAGTAAAAATTTTGAGAAAGGGTCTTGTTAAGTTGCCCAGGATGACCTTGAACTTGCAATCCTGCCTTAGTCTCCTGAGGCAATTATAGGTGTGGCTGTAATTACAGGTGTGCACTCAACTTAAGCTTTTTACATATTATATTCATGATATACATGTATCATCTATAATACTATTGAATATTTTTCTTTGATTCTTTCTTATAATGTGGTAGGTAGAAACATTACATTTTCTTTTTCTTTTTTCTTTTCAGTACTAGGGATAGATCCCAGGTTCCCACACATGCTAAGTACTCCACCTCAGAGCTATATATACTCAGCCAGTTAATACACATAAAAGCTTTAAAAAAAAAAAAAAACTTTATTTTTTAGTTGTAGGTGGACACAATACCTTTATTTATTTAGTTTTTTTTTTTTCACTTTTTTTTTTTGTGTGTGTGGTGCTGGGGATTAAACCCAGGGTCTTGTGCTTGCAAGGCAGGCACTCTACCAACTGAGCAATATCCCCAGCCCTATTTATTTAGTTTTATATAGTGCCGAGGATCAAATCCAGTGCCTCATACATGCTAGGCAAGCGATCTACCACTGAGCCACAATCCCAACCCTAAAAGCTTATTTATTTTGGTTTTGGTACTGGGATTGAACCCAGGGTGTTCTACCACTGAGCTACATCCCTATTCCTTTTTATTTTGAGATTGAGTCTTACTACGTTCTGCAGGCTGGCCTCGAACTTGGAATCTCATGCCTCAGCTTCCCAAGTCACTGTAGCCATGGTGTGAGCCACGGGGTCTGGCTAAAATCACTGAGTACTATTAGTAGCTGTATGCATCACACTCTGATAAACAATAATTTATATGTATGGAAATAACTACCAAAAGAATAAAAAGGGATTACCTCTGGGTGTGGAATTGAAGAGTAGGGAGACTTGGTTTTCTTCAGAAGTACCTCATGTGTATGTATGTACTGCTTTATTAAACATAAAACATTTAGCTGGGCATGTGGCTTACCCCTGTAATCCTAGCCACTCAGGAGGCTGAGGCAGGAGGATCACAAGTTCAAGACCAGTTTGGGCAATTTAGAGAGACCCTATCTCAAAATAAAAAGTACAAGGACTGGGGAGTACAGTGGTAAAGGAACCCTGGGTTCAATTTCCAGCACCAAACAAACTAAATATAAAACATTTAAACTAAATAAAACAAACATAAAAAATTCTGTACTCTGCCTGGCAATATGTATAGTAGACATAAAATAGCTACTCAAGATTTCTGTATTTCATGTATCTGTCCTAATGATTTATGTTCTCAAAATTGACATTGATGCACGCACACACAACTGTGAGGAAAAAAGAATGTTACCCACTGCAAAATGAAAACTTTCATTTTTTTATTTTTGACTGCAGCGGTTTACAGAAATATAGTTGCGAGTATACAAATGTTCCAATAGAAGCAAAATATCTTTTTAATATTTAACAAGTTATCACAGATAGCTAAAAACGCAGATGCAAATGAAATTCCCCCAGAGAACAAACTGAAAATATCTGGTGTCAGTGCTCTGAAATCCCAACTATGAAAGCCATATACACAAAAATGTAACCTTTATTATCATTGCAGGACAATGGAAGAAGGCAGTTCAGTGGTTGATCAGTGTGCTCAAGCAAATACAATTAAATAAAAATTTTAAATGGCAGAATGGTATCTAAACCACTTCAGAACATATTAATGAAATATTTGTAGTACATTTATTAAGAGACGAAGAAGTAAATGAAACTCAGTAAAAATTGTGCAAAAAGTAGCAACCACTTGGAGCTTATCATTAGATGTAAGGAAATGAGGTGAGCAGATACATTCATTAGATCAAAAGAAATTAGCTCAAGTTCATTTGAATCAGTTTGTAACTAGTAAGGTCACAATGACTTCAGTGCAGGACAGTTCTTTATGGACACAGAATTATGATTCCAAACCTACTTTCAAATATCTGAGATCTGTGTGTGTGTGTGTGTGTGTGTGTGTGTGTGTGTGTGAGAGAGAGAGAGAGAGAAAGAGAGAGAGAGAGAGAGTGAGTTGTCCTGAGGTTCATTAGCTAAAGTAAGAAGCAGCAGCAAGCAGTCCCTAAAACCAGGCAAATGACTTTTGGGTGGGCTGTGTGTATGTGAACTGATGTGAAAAAGCAAGTGGGATGATATGGTTCAACACAAAATTTTTAAAGGAGGTACTACAAATTGGGGTTGAACAGGATTGTGGTAGAATGCTTTGGGTATAGGAACACATTATGCAATAAGGTGGGGAATAATAAAGGAGGAATGTAACTAGAGCATCTCCCAACAGTTTGCCTATGTATTTGCCAGCACCAGTGTGTCAGAGTAAGCCACTCTGCTTCCACTGCTAGTGTTACAGAAAGACAGCAGTGGCGATTTTTAGAAGTGAGTATACCTTTATTTTTATTCTGAAAAGTGAATTTGTTTCATGAATTAACTAATTGGCGATTTATAAACAGTGAGATTAGAATAATTATAGAGCTACTGAATTACACAAGGAAATAAAAACAAATGTCTACTTATGTTGTGTTAGTCATATTTAACATGATGCATACAACTGAGAAGGGAAAAATGCCCAAATTATATAATGTGTTATCTTGTTTAATATTTATCTTAGTAAATAACTCTTACCTGAAGCATAAGCTCCAAGAATAGCTAAGTCTTTAATGTAATATTCTTATACCAAACAAGCTACTTTTAAAGAAGTTTTATTTATTACAAGTTAAATAAGGTGCTATGTTGATCTGGCCAGCCATCTTATTTACTATCTCAGATACAAATATAATAATAAGGAATGATAATTTTGTTCTGAGTATTGGTCTAGCCAGAGCAAAATTATGATCTGCTGGTAAAGTAAGAGGCAATGAAAATAAAGTTTGTATTACACTGCCCATAATGTACCCATTTTATGGATAAACAGAAGACTTTAGCACCCATCAATTATTTTAGCTACTTAAATGTCATAACAATTAAAAAGAAATATAGAACACCGCACCTATGTATTACATCAGTCATTTAATGTAAACTTTTTGGTAAATGGTAGGAAAATGCCAAACTAAGTTAACTGAATTATCAATTACTACACTAATTGCATATGTACATATAATATGTGTATTTCATAGGCAATACTGAGACTCATCATTGCCAAGAAATGATTATAGGTAATCATGTTAAGCTGAATTTACAGAAATAATAATGATGTATAAATTTGTAAGTGGGAAAATAAACTTTCTTGCTCTCACTAGATATAGTTTATACCACTGGTTCTCAAACTTTACTGTAGTGTGCATCAGAATCATTGGGAGGGCTTGTTACAGACTGTTGGGCTCCATTCCAGAATTCCTGATTCAGTATGCCTGGGTTAAAGCTCAAGAATGTACATTTCCAACTACTTTCCTACTGATACTGATGCTAGCTGGTGGGCTGAGGACTATACTTTGAGAACCACTGGTTTACATAAACTATACATATAGAAAACTATACACTAAATTATTCTTATATACATGACACAAAATATACAGGAAGGGGGTTAGTTTTAGTTTTAATTAACTTTCAAGCATAGATTATTAGCCAGCTGAACATTTTAAGGGTTCTAAAATGATGTACTAAAGTGTAATAATTTTCCCTTAATAATTACATTTCAAAATCTTAAAACCTACTATAAAGTCAATTTAGAAAATATTCACAATACTGATACCAAGTCAGCTATCCAAAATAAAAAGGGACAGAGTATTCTAAGTAGTTAAGATGTATTCATTAAGAAGGAATCATTACTATGTAGCATTCTTGGCTTCTTTGGAATGATTAAAGTGCATAATGTCAATAGGACATTAAGAATACTGCATAAAGGCTTGCAGTCTTCAGTGCCACTAACAGTCACAAAGATACCTGCATGGGGAAAGCAGCTCTAATTCAAAGGTACTTCTCTCCTGACCTGTTGCTGATGGCCCTTTCTTCAAGCACCACCCCATGCTAAGGAGCTGAAACAGAAGAAAAATTAACAAAAACCAGGACACTCAATTCCACTGTATCTTGTAGGAAGCAATTACCATCTTAGGTCTGAAGGAACTCAGATATAATTTCTTCCTCATTTCTTTTAACACTAGTTTACTTGACCAAATTAACTGAGGTTCTGATGGGCAAGGAGTAAACTACTTTGCTGCTTAGTTAAGAAAATTGACATTACCCAACATCTACTGTTTAGTGATTTTATTTCATCACCTAATTAAGATCAAAAAAGATGTTTAACTAGTTCCTTCTTGAAATCTGACTATAAACATTTGTGCATATGGAGTCTCATAGACAGCAATTCCAATAATGCCATCCTTTCTGCTATTCTTAAGTCAAAGGAATTTATGAAGTTGTTTTCTATGGTGGTCTAAAAATGGAGGAAAGAATGGCTAAATGGAAAAAGTGAAAGCTGGGACCTACCTATTAAAGTCAGGTTTTTATGTGTTTTTGGCAAAGGAAAAATACACTTATGAGAAAGGGGCACTCCTGAGGTAAAAAGGCACTTTTCCATAAACATTTAATTTAGATATAAAATATTAATGTAAAAATATCCTGTAATAGCAAATAGAGTAAAAACAGAATTTTATCAATAAACAAGGCTTACAATGGCATGAAATAAATATATCTGAAAAATAACTAGAGTACTGAGACAATTTACAAATGATATTGTAGATATTATTTTGATATTTACTATATTATGAAAATTATAAGCAATTTAGCTCTTATGACACAAACAGGCAGAAGGGAAAACCTCTATTAAATACGTTATGAAATTCTACTAATCCTCTTACTAGGGTATACACTCTAAGTTCTTTTTGGTTTTTTTGGTTATGCTGGGGATCAAATTCAGGGCCTCTCACACGCTACCACTGAGTTACAACTTCAGCTCTTAACAGAATTCTCACCAGAAAAATAAAAAATTCACAGATTATTCCTAGTAAATATTTATAACTATGCTGAATTTAAGGGGCTGGGAATATAGCTCAGTTGGTAGAGTGCCTGCCTTGCCAGCACAAGGCCCTGGGTTCAATCCCCAGCACCTCAAAAAACAAAAACAAAAACAACCCAGCACAGGAAAAATAAATAAATAAATAAATCATTTTATTCTGTCCTTATTTGTTGATGCATCTAACAGATTTCATTTTTCTAAAACAAGCATTTATAATGGCTGACAAGGTCAAAAGGAATTATTATAGTTCTGGAGGGACACAGGGACACAGATACAGCTTCTTCCTCATTTCCTTTGACAGTATTTTTTCCAGGTTGATTAGCCAAGGTTCTGATGGGCAAGAAACGCATTGTAATGAAATTCTAGATTACAGCACATATGGTATTACAAAAAAAAAAAAAAAAAAAAAAGAGAGAGAAGGAAAGAAAAAGGAAGAAAGGATGGAGAGAGAGAAGGATGATACCTCACTAGTACTGCCTCTATAATAAACAAAGCCCTTTAAAAACCTGTTCTAGGGAGACTGACAATAGATTTGCACAGACTATATAACATGATACTCTAATCACAAAGGTAATATGATCAAGCTCAGAAGCAAAGTATAACTATTAATTATTTCTTCTATTGGTTTGAATATATAATGGAATGATAATAAGGAATAATACACACACACACACACACACACACACACACACACAGATAAGCTCCAAGCATTTATGTGAATTGCAAGAACAATTTAATGTACCAATACAAAGAAATAAAATGTGGTTCACAGTTTATTTAGGTCCTTCTGCCATAAATAAATTTAATAAATTGTTTTTTCCAAGGTCTTTGCTGGCTTACTGAGTCTCTCCTGTAGCTCTAATTTGTAACAGTAATTTGGAAACAGTAATTAGCACACATATCAACCACTGAGCTAACTCTTCAATAAAGACAAATACTCTTTGTAACCAAATTGTATATTCAGAATGCTGTACTTAACATTGACCTTTAGGGGTAAGGAACATTTAACAATGTAAAAAACAAAACAACTATCATTATTGATTGAGAATATGGTAGCATAGCACAGCCCTTTTATAAATAACCACAAAATTTATGAGAATAAAAATTGGGGTTTTTGCCTTCATCCAATCAAACCACTATAGTTCAGGTTTTTATGTTCTGTTCTAAACCTAGATATTACAAAACAGAAAATTGGTCCCAGTGTCTTGGCATTGCCAATCAGCATATGGAAGAATAAAGCTCCTGCTAAACCACAGAACAGTCTGAAGTCACCACACAAGCCAGCCTTCTTGCCACTACTTCAGTCATGGTAAAGTAGTAATGAGCATTCCAATGGGAACTTGGTGAACAAATAGACTTACTAAGTCTCCTATATGATCTCAGGAAAAAATTCACAATATTGAGAAGTAAACCTTTTTTAAAAAATTTCTACTACTACTGTTTTTTAATTTCTTCTTTTAATAACTCTGGGTTTTCTTTCTCTGACATTACCCTCTAGGGTTAGAGTTTTACATTTTAAAACAAGCACTGGATTGTGTGGTTGATCCTTCTCACAACCTGAACTACATTTGGTAATTTACTCCTGATAGGGACCTGGGGAAAAGAGATATACTGAGGAAAATACTTTTGGTTCAGAGAATTTATAAAGTAGCTCTGGATATTACAAGATGGGGAAAATGTTATTAAAATTACAAACATGATTTTTTTTAGTGTTTTTATAAATAAAAGGCATAGAATACAGAAAGCCAATTAATAATAACAATAACAATAATAAAATATTAAATATATAGTGAGCAAAGACTGAATGGCTCATTCTTGTGAAACACCATTTGACACAACTGCCTCAATAGGTTTCCTTACTCCTTAACATTTTGCTGAGACCCAGCAAACATACAGTAAGCTAGCTGCCTTTAGCCCACTAATAACATCAAGGAACTGCCTGATGGAATGGCTACAGATGAACAGGTCATTTGTTTCAAAAGGTACTTAAATATCTCAATAAAGACATAACAAACCCCCCCTCACTGTTATCAGACGCCACGTTGTGGTAGAACATCAGACAAACTCACAAATTTACCACAAAAATGTGTGGCAAAAAAAGAATAGTTTATATATATGTATATATATAAATTTCTATATTTATGCCAATGTACTCACTCAGTACAAATAGCAAAATAGTATACCATTTCCTAAATACAAAATATAGCTTTCCAAAAAAATGAAACACACATTAGATATAAACCATCCAAAACTTGAACGATTGAAAACTGTATTCAAAATTAAATGACCCAGAGTAGGTCTCTTTCTGAAAAGTTCCCTTCATATCGGCAAGAAGCCTGTACTACTGAAAACGTAATTCAATGCCTCTCAATCAGAGAGAGAAGAGAAAGAAAGAAAGGGTTCGGGGTGGAATAAAGAATATATGAGAATAAGAGGAAAAAACAAATTAGAAGAGCACATTCAAAGAACAAAGGAAGACCATCAGAAAAAGGGGTTCAAAATTTGGCTATATGAACAAAACCAAACACCATGATTCCACAGTTCAACTAAATGTATAGGATAGAAAAAGAAAGAACGGAAAAGTAGCCTTCAACAACAATTAACAGGCTATTTTTTTGTACACTTAAAAGAAATGGACAAGGATACCAAAACATATCAACACACAGAAGCCACACACACGTTGGCCTTACACTGCATTGACAGCTTTCCACAAGCCAAAAGGAAAATGAGACATAAGCACGTGTCCAGACACAGGTGGTAGAAGCAGGCATCCCATGGGTGGCAAGAACACCCAAAACTGTATAACTAATGCTACAACTGCAAGTTCTGGAGTGTGTTATTTTGCTCTTTATAGATGTAACACGAGTTAATTCTTCATTTTAAGTCAATGATATGACCCTGTAAAGCCTAAGGCTTGTGGGAACCATCAGGTAAGTGACCATTTTCAAACAGTAAAGCACTGAGGTGACAAGTGAATTATACTCACTGCAGCTCAGGGAGAAGTAATGTTTCAAGAAATTTTAGTTTGCCTTTTTTGTTGTTGTAAATGAAAATTAATTCTGTTTTCTATTAGAGGGAAAATTTTAAAGACTTCAGAACAGCACCGTTCATGGAAAAAAAACCCCCCAAACAACAAAAAAAAACCCCACAATGTTTTCTCAGGAATCAACTTTCAATAAATCCTAAAAGAGAACTCCTTGCCCTGTGCTGCAGGATTGCTAGGTCACCTGGATGAAAATGGCCTTTTCCTTGAAGTTGCTACAGGGTCACAAAGCCAGTAGTATATTAACAGTTATCTAAAATCAAGTGAAAATGAGGTGGAAAATAATATGGATGCATATAAAAAGGAAATGACAGTCTAAGACTGGATTAAGAAGACTCCAATGACTCTGTCAGTTTAAATTACTATAAGAGGATATTAGACTATATATTACCATATATTACCCCCTTCATTTCTCACAGAGCAAAATAATGATTTTTCTATGCAGTTATGGCTAAACCCCTTAGTAGAAACACAAAGAACTAACAACTCTTTGAAAAATAAAATCAATAGCATTTCAGCTGTCCCATTTTGTGTTATCTGCCTTTGCATTAATCAAGTCCTCTTATCTGCAGAGTTCTTAATACAGCTCACTTGTCAGAATGTTACCCCTTCAGTTTCTCCATAAAAACTGAAAAAGATTTCTTCACTTTGGCCAACAGCTGTGCTTTTCATATTGAAAAAAATCACAGCCTTTGTTATTATTGAATTTTACTTTTTCATATGCCATTACTTTACTAAAATAATGCAGGAAAGAAAATGAACAAAAGTAAACATGACAATTATTATTTCCTAATAGCAACAATAACTGAGTGGTCCAGTCTTGAATTTAAATTGTACTCTTAATAGCTGGAAACTCAAATAGATTCTCAGTCATTATTGTTATCAGGAACAAAAAATAAGATGTTAACATTTGTGGCTAATCACTGCAACAGGCAGCATAGGTGTGCTCTTTTGCAGTCAGAGTAAAATCTATCCATTTACTCAAGTACAGTTTTTCATATTGTTTTGTTTTTGAAGTAACAGTTTAGTAATCTTCATGAAACTACAAGTTTGCAGGACATCTTGGAATCATGGTTTCTTCATGGAATTTCTAAAAAAGAAAAAAAAATTTAACTCACTAGGGAAGGGAAACATGAACAAAGTGTAACTTTGATTCCAAAGTAAATAGCAGTATTATAAATGAATCTTCATCATACTTGTTCTTCAACAGACATCTGTGAATATTGACATCTGTCAATATTTTTTGAAGAAATGAGACATGACTATATTCAATATATAGGATAAGGGAAACACAATTTTCATTCATTAGCTATTCTGTCATCCAAGGCAAAGAAACTTAGAGATAAAAGGAACACCCAATATTAACAATATGACCATAAAATACCATTCAAGAGTAATTTGTTTACAATAAAAAAAGTGCCATTGGCAGGGTGCGGAAGTGCACACCTGGATTCCCAGTGGTTCAGGAAGCTGAGGTAGGAGGATCATGAGTTCAAAGCCAGCCTCAGCAGCTTAGACCCTGTCTCAAAATAAAAAAATAAAAA
>JAJEJO010002128.1:60639-170956 GCA_020662805.1 Glaucomys volans
GGAAAGGAAAAGGAAAGGAAAGGAAAGGAAAAGGAAAGGAAGCACTATCTTGGAAAAGCCACATTTTAAAAAGATTTCACGTCTAAGCAGTGCTATTACTTAAACCAAATCTGTTAATAAGAATGAAATCTATTGATGTTTTTCAATAAGATATCAACATACAATACTTACATATCCAGTTAAAAGGAGCCAGTCAAGTTGTTCCCTTGGTTTTGTAATGAAACAAGCAAATCAATCTTTTCCATGTTCTGGTTGGTATTTATAGAGGATGCCAGTGAAGAACTCTCTGGCATTTGCTGAGAAAGAAGTGTTGTCACAGGTGACTGTCCCTCATTTTGTGGTTGGCCAGGCTGACTTATGGCCATCAACTGATCTGGCAATGTAGCTGGTCCAGAGGTTAAAAGCTGACTACAGTCTGCAGAGACATTAAAAACAGAAGCTCCCCAATTAGTTAAGATTCATGAGAAAATATTTATTAATTAATAAGAGAGATTCATTACTGTGTTCACCCAGTATTACTAAAAATAAGGCACTTAACAGTCTAAGAAAAAGGTTTTCACAGAATGATACTGGAATTCTTAGGTTTCCTCTCTGCAGTATAAAAATAAAATACAACATTTCTTACGTATCATCATCATTTAATTCCTTGGTATATAAACATTAAAGATAAGAAACTTTGCAAATTATTTTAATTGAGGGTTTTTTTTGGGGGGGGGGGTGTTACTGGGGATTGAACCTTTGAATCCAAGGCTGCTTTACCACTGAGCTACATCTCCATATTTTTTATTTTGACATAGGATTTCACTAAATTACCTAGTATGACCTCAAACTTTCAATCCTCTTGCCTCAGCCTCCTGAGAAGCTGGATTGCAGGTAGGTCCCAGTGTACCTGGCTTGACTGAGATATTATCCACCATTCATATATATTTTTTTAGTTGTAGATGAACCTTTATTTTTATTTATTTCTTTTATTTCTTTTTTTTTGCAGTGCTGGGGATTGAACCCAGGGCCTTGTGCTTGTAAGGCAAGCACTCTACCAACTGAGCTATATCCCCAACCCCTATTTATTTATTTTTATGTGGTGTTCAGAATGGAACCCAGTGCCTCACACATGCTAGGCAAGTGCTCTACCACTGAGCCACACTCCAACCCCTATTCATCATTCTTACTTTATCTTCAAGTTTATAGCTTGAAATGGCAAACATACATTTTTATATGTTACCACATTTAATCCTCTCAATAACCTTGTCAAACCATTTGGATATCGAAAGTTAGGCCCATAAAATTTGTCCACAATCTCGTTGTCTTTAATTGGTAGAATTTTTTTACCCCAGTACTGAGGATGAAACCCAGGGGCACTTTGTCACTGAGTTATATTTCTCCTCTTTTTATTATTTTGAGATAGGGTCTTGCTAAGTTGCCAAGGCTGGATTTGAACTCACAATTCTCCTGCTTCAGCCTCCAGAGTTTTGGGGATTATATGCATGCACCATTGTGCCCAGTTAATTGGTAGAATTCTAAATACAATCTGTGTTCTTAAAACTACTGTATTTTGCTTCCTTCTAATGCTAATATCATTTGACCATTTAAATTGAGTAATTAAAATTAAACCAGAAAAAGTTTCTTACTATTCTGAATGCCAAACAGGAACATTCCTGAAGTCTGCTGAGATGAGCCAGGAGAATTCTGTAGTTGGTTCATTGTACCTCCTGCAGTGTTGTGAAATAAAGTAGCTTGTGACTGAGGTGAAGATGTGGCTCCTTGGATTCCAGGCATGTTGTTCTGAGGGGAATAAAGAGGAGACTGTTGCATTTCTTGTTGGTTTATACTGGTCTGCAATGCAGACATGGATGCTGGAGAGAGGAAGAGTGTTACTTGCTGCTCTTGAGAACTAGGTGACCCTTGTACCAACTGAATCTGAGGAGAGCTATGGAACAAGGAGGTCTGTGATGACTCAGATTGGGTAGGACCTGGATTCTGAAGTGAGGAAACTGTGGGCTGATTCTGAAATTGCATGGGCTGCTGTTCTTGATTCATTGGGGTCATATTACTTTGTTGGTGAAAAATTGACTGGCTCTGTTGTTCTTGACTAGCCATTGGATTTTGATTTGGGCTGAATATCATGTTTGGTGGTGGTTGCTTTTGAGATGCCATTGTAGCCATAGTATTCTGATTACTGAATAAAATGCTCTGCTGCTGCTGCTGCTGCTGCTGCTGCTGCTGCTGCTGCTGCTGCTCCTGGGATGGAGAGTTATTCTGCATGGCAACGATTGAGTGCTGTGACTGGAAAATTGTTCCTTGTTGATTTTGAGGCATTGGATTAGGTGGAAGGGAGCCCAGGGACACCTGAGGCTGAAATAAACCTTGCTGGGAAGGTTGTGCCTGTTCTTGGGAAAGCATAGGAGTCTGGATATGTGATATCGGAGCCTGCTGTTGGAAAGCAGCTTGCTGTTCAGTGTTTGATGTTGACTGAAGTGGAGAAATGGAGTTCTGTGCTGCAAAAAATGAAATCTGCTCTTCTTGGGATACTGTGTTAGTTTGAAGATTATTCATAGGACTTTGGGAAAGAAATATGTTGGGTGACTGCTGGTCTTGTGGAACTGAAGAGCCCTGTAACACAGCGATGGTACTTTGAGAGTGAAACATTGGAGGCTGCATTTGTTCAGAGGAGGTTGTAGAAGTCTGACTGTGGACAATAGGATTTGGACTATGAAAAATAGAACCTTGAGTTTCCTGGGAAAGGTTTTGAGCATCAGCAATAGGATTCTGAGGATGAAAAAGTTGAGCCTGTGAATGTGAAGACTGCTGCAGAAAATTCCCAGACTGAAGTGACATCATCTCATTCCCTTGCTGGAATAAACCATTACCTTGTTGCTGGTTACCACTATTCTGAACACTCATCATACTTTTTGTAGATGAAAAAAGGTTGACTTGAGGTTGACTGTCCCCACTATGCTGCATTTGGACGATGGTCTGAAAGACACTGTTCTGAATCTGTTTTGTTTGTGCTCCAGTTTCTTCACCATCCCCTGAACTTGATGTCTGAAACATGGTAGTGCCAGGGGTTGCAACCTGCTGTGTGGTGGTGGTAGAAGTTTCATTTCCAGAAACTGCAGGAGGAGAAGAAAATAATTCACATTGCATTTGCATGTCCTCATTGGTAGATAGTGCACTCATCATGTGAGAAGGCTGCTGGTAAACCGGTGACTGTTGCAGGTTTCCATTTGCTGAAGCTGTTGAAGGGAATAACTCTGACTGAATTTGGGCAGCTGCCTGGCAAATACTTTGTTGCATCTCCATCACCATTGCAGCTGATGATTCCATCACTTGCTGTTGCTGTTGCTGCTGTTGTTGATTTGACAATGTGTTTTCAGTCTGTGGATGAACACTTTCAGCTCTTCCAGGTATTAAATTATCTGGTCTGGTGTGGACTGCGGACTCCGTTGAGGAAAACATCCCAGGGTTTACACTATTTTGAATTTGACTGACTTGTTGAAAAATGTCCGCACTAAGCTGTTCTTGAACATTCTCATTACCATCTGGAGCAGAAAATAAAACTGAAGATAACTGTTGTTGCGCCTCTAAAACTTGTTGGACCAAGTCAACACTTCCACTGCTGCCACCAGTAGTACTTCCTGTAAAACTTCCTGCTTGCAACTGCTGAATAGTATTCTGTAGCTGACTCACACTATTTGGTGATGGAAAAATATTTGAAGAAATCTGCTGCTGTAAAGTCTGCGCTTGTTCTTGCAGTGGCGACTGCTGCTGTTGTTGCGACGCCTCAGTGAGTTGTGATAAATTAACTACTGTACCATCTGACTGTAATACTTCTCTAGACTGAGTTTCTCTTGTCTGAAATTGTGTAGCCTGCTGTAGTAGTGCATCACTGCTGGGCAGCTGACTAGTAGCAGAAACTGCTGGAAAGGTCCCAGGCTGTGAGATGTCCTGTGTTTGGATTGTTGTCAGGTTCTCTGGGTTGTATGCCTTGGGCTGAAGCTGCTGCTTTTCATTTTCAGAAGATAAGTGGGAAGATGATGGTGATGAAAAGGACCCATTTCCTGCTATGTTGGAGATATTTTCTAAAGTTTGCTGAGTTGATCCAACTGTCTTTGTAGTCTAAAAAATAAAAATCCCCAAATAATGTTTATATATACATATATAAGCATATATGATACTTAAAAATTATTACTGTTCTAAAAATGTAAGTAGGACCAATTTTCTAAGATATTACCATTTAGAAAACAGATGTAAGACAATGGACTCTTCATAATAACATGATGTCTGATTCTGAAGTACTATAAATACAGTCTAAGGGGTAGAATAATAGTCAGCAGCTGATATACTTAGGCAAAGGGTAATAATGGAACATTAATTCTATGGTTCATTAAGGGCAGACTTCAAAATACCTCAATTTTGTGGATCTTCAGTGACATTACAGTAGGGAGAAACAAGTGAAAAAGGAATAGGGGAGTGATGAGAAAAGACTGGAAAAGAGATTAAAATTAAAATGCTCCTAATTCTGAAAATGCTAAAATTAGTACTTTTATTAAGCATATGCAATACAAAACAAATATGAAAGAAACAGAAAGAGGCCGGGCGTGGTGGCGCACGCCTGTAATCCAAGCGACTTGGGAGGCTGAGTCAGGAGGATTGCGAGTTCAAAGTCAGCCTCGGCAACTTAGCGAGGCCCTAAGCAACTCAGTGAGACCCTGTCTCTAAATAAAATACAAAATAGGGCTGGGGATGTGGCTCAGTGGCCGTGCCCCTGAGTTCAATCCCTGGTTACAAAAAACAAAAGGTTCAGATTTGGGGTACTGGTCAATTATAACTCACCTTAAAAATAGGAGAAGATCTTTTTTCTGCTGTTACTTCCATTGGAGTAACATCTTCACTCTTAATCATACTGCTCGATATGAGTGGAGTGATGAGGGCATTAGGAAGAATATTTACCTTATCTAAGTTACATCCAGTAGTCTTCATTGCTGCACACAAGGAAAAAATGAGATTACTTATTTTTTTAAAATTTTTTTAGTTGTAGATGGACACAATACCTTTCATTTTGTTTATTTTTTATGTGATGCTGTGGATGGAACCCAGCATCTCACACTTGCTAGGCAATCACTCTACCCCAGCCCTGAGTTTGTTTGTTTGTTTATTGTGATACTGAAGGCTGAACCCAGGGGAGCTTTACCACTAGGCTACTTAGTTCCTTTCATTTTTCATTTTGAGACAGGATTTCATTAAGTTGCTGAGACTAGCCTTAAACTTGCAATCCTTCTGCCTCAGCTTCCCAAGTCACTGAGATTAAAGGTGTGTGCCACCGCCCCAGTCCAACATAGGATTTGTGTTAGTACTGATATCAGGTGATTTTCTTTTTTCATCCAAGTTATGATTTTCCTGGTTCAGAGTATGACTTTCTATTTGTTTGTTTCCTGGCCATTTTGGACATTGTTAGGAGACACTTTCTTGGTTCTACTTACATCTATTTTAGTAAGTAGTTACTTATTTAACCTGTGTAGGTTCTGGTCTACTTAAATGTACTGTAGTTTTAATGACAATTGTTCTCCAAATCTTATTCTGGTCTGTTGTATTGTTATGGCTCTTCTTGAACTCCAACTACATTCTTTTTTTTTTTTTTACATGACAGTAGAGTGTATTTTGACATATTATACATATGTGGAGTATAACTTCCCATTCTTGTGGTTGTACATGATGTGGAGTTACCCTGGTTGTATACTCATATATGAATATATGAAAGCTATGTCCAAGTCATTCTATTGTCTTTTCTATTCCCATCCCCACTCCCTCCAGCTACATTCTTATTGCTGGTATTGCCTAATGAATGAAAGCTGCTTCCCTTGGCTATCTGATGTCTTTGGTGGGAATGGGATATAGCACTTTAAGAACAGAAAGCATTTTTCTGGTATGTTCTCTGTCTCCTAGTGCCAAAAGGCTTCTCAGGTTTCACATTCTATCACTTCTTGTGCTATTGGGAGTATAGGAACATAGTGGGTGAAGGCTTGGGAAACTCCAGGCATGGTTCACTTTCTGTCTCTGGGTTGTATTCTGTCACTGGATGGAGGTTTGAGAGATGTTTGGCCTAGATCCTTCTGCTGTTTCGGTAAGGATAAGGAAACTCTGGGCTTGCTAGCACCACAAGTGCAGAGAGAGGGTCTTACTACTATTGCCTGGGGATGCACTGGCTCCTGGGTTCTGCTGTTGCCATTCCTACAGACAGATGCTAGCAGGTACATAGCCTGCTGTGTGTTAGACCTCCTGAGTTCCACTGTAGGCGTATCAGGCTCTCTGTTGCTGGCAGGTAGAGTCCAGCCCTCTTGGTTCTTCTAGCATAGATTGGTTGGATGGGAGGATTCACTTCTAAACTACACTAATGAACTAGTTGTTGCCACGATGAGTCTTCCCAGTAAGTCTCTACTGGGCTTTTCCTCTCAGTTCTTTGGTCTACACAGCAGAGTCTTCTTGTTTGTTGTACTTGTTGTCAGGTCTGGTTTGCACACCTCTTTAGAACCCAATTCAGAATGAATGGGAGATAAAAAGAAAACCCAGGAAACTTACTGTGGTATTGTTCTTCAGGTCTGAGGTCCCTGGCCACTGTACCTTCTTCTTTCCATATTTCAAAGTACTTTTATGATTGCTAATTTATTTCCAATCTATTTAGTAGTATTTGGAGGGAATACACAGGGAAAAATAAGTCTATACAATTTTGTTCCAGAATCTACAATTTTATTTTCTTTCTTTTTTTTTGTGGTACTGGAGATTTAACACAGGGGTACTTTACCACTGAGCTACATTCCCAGCCTATCTGTTGTTGTTTTGTTTTCAATTTTATTTTGAGAAAAAAGTCTTGCTGAGTTGCTGAGGTTACAGGCATGCGCCACTATACTTTAACAGGACTTAAAAAAATTTAAATGGCCTAAAAGATAGCTCTACAATGTTTGAGGCACTGTTTGAGGTTCTGAGAATCTAGTGATAAATAAGATGGCTAAAACCCTACTACCTGGAGATTATATTCTAATAAGGGAAGAAAAAATGCAAACAAGTGAAGTCTGTGTACTACCTAAGGATTGAGGGAGACCTTTAAAGTCAACTCAGAAAAAACAGATGGTAATTAAGAAAGACATATTTTATCATTCTAATACTGATCTGAACTTATGGAGAATATTGGTACTGATGGTTATTACAACTTTGCACACCTGTAATCCCAGCAATTCAGGAGGCTGAGGCAGGAGGACTGCAAGTTAGAGGCCAGCCTCAGAAACTCAGAAAGGCCTGTCTCAAAATAAAAAATAAAAAGGACTAGAGATAAAGCTCAGTGGTAAAGAGTCCCTGGGTTCAATCCCAAGTACCACAAAAACAAACAAACAAAACAAAAAAAGTTTTCTCTTCCACTCATGCCAAATAACAAATTCAGCAACTGAGAACAGCGATTTTTACTAAAAGTATGTAGGCAGCAGGCAGGATTGAGGCCAAATATAAATATATTTGGTTAAAATATGAAGTACGATTTATAAGAGAGGAAATAAGAGAGTGCAAAGAATATAGACTTCTGAGGGTAAACCGAAGTTTCAACCTCTATCATCCACTAGCTGTGTGATCTTGAGCAAATCACTTAACTTTTCTAAGCTTTGATTTATTTGCCCATAAAATGGTACTGAACTAGATTATCTTTATGGTTCCTCAAAACTCCTAAATCTTACCATACTGCTGCATCCAGTTAGAGAAAAATAAATACTCTCAAATATTTTTCACATTCATCCAATTAACCACTCCTTACAAAGCTGAAGACACATAAATATTTTATCTCTAGATAAACAGGCATCAGTCTTTAAGCAACTGTTTACAGTTGATCTATCTATACCTATATAGATACAGAAAGCTTTCTAAAATTTTCCCAAGAAACTGTTAACAACAGTTTACCCTGTATCCTTCATTTTATTGACTTAAATTACTTTTGTGATAAGGATATATACACAGTTGGGTAAAATTCACTTTAGAGAGAAAACTTTTAATATCTAGCTGTAATATATAATCTTTTGGGTACCAAGTTCTAAATCATATTGTAATTGATGGCTATTTATAAGAATGAATCTTCAATGATTATTATCATAACACAAATTTAGAAGACATTTTCACTGCTCAGCCTTCATCATTAAAGAAAGCTAATTAAATTACCACACAGCACCTTGACATAGTACTAAAACTCTGATTTTAAGGAATCACAAAAATAAGCTATCTGTGAAGAATAATTCCTCTTTGTGAAAATGGTGACTTTTTAAAATCAGAAGAATCTCTATTTAATATCACTGCATTTAAAATGACAATTTAAAGTTAAACTGATCAGATGGTTTAGTATTCAATCAACTTATATAATCTTCATAAAATTATTTTTTATCCTACCTCAACTGATAAGGTAATTAATTATCAAAAATAAGATCTGAATTGTTCTGGGTGCAGTGGTGCATGCCTGTAATCCCAGCAACTCAGGAGGCTGAAGCAGAAGGATCTCAAATTCCAGGCCAGCGTCAGCAATTTAATGAGGCTCTCAGCAACTTAGTGAGATCCTGTCTCAAAATTAAAAAATAAATAAATAAAAAGGCTGGGGCACTGCCACAAAATTCAATCTTTAGTACTAAAAATAGTTTGAATTGTGAAAAATGCCAATAGGTATATATGTCTGGTTTCTTTTGCTTGCAGTTCTGGGGATCTAAACCAGGGCTTCGTGTACACCAAGCAAACTTTCCACCATATCCCAGCCCTATGTCTGCTTCTTATTCATTTTTTGGTCAGTAAGATTTTGATCAAAGGACTAATTCATTTTATTACTAAAAATTAAACATAGCTTTTTAACCTTCTTTATCTTATATAAGAAATTTCACATTGGATTAGATTGTGTTCCATTCAGACATGAAAGCATCCCAAGGAATTTTTGGAGAAAAGACTGGATTCTAAAAGCTGACAAAGGGTAGGCCACAAAGGTCCCTGATATTCTTTTCTAATTAATTAATTAATTAATTATATTATTCACTTAATAAACATGATTTGAATGATTTTTGCTTATACAAATATTTTTTTTACTCCTAGCTAAACCATGGACAAACTATTTAACCTCTCTGGAACTTTAGAATCTTCACTTATGAAACAGTAAGTTACCAATCCAATAGTGTTTAGAAGATTAAATAATATGTGTAAAGAGCTTGGCATATTGTCTACCACTTAATATATGTTCAATATATGTTAGCTACAGATATCTACAGATTTGTGAATTTTTTTCAGCTAAATATGATAATCCTGGCAGTTAATTTAGAAGGCCATAATTCTCCATTAAACCACTCTGGAAAATGTTCACTGTCAATAATTATAATTAATTATGTAATTAATTGTGATACTGAACCATTACATATGTGTACACTGAACTTTTACTATTGAGAATAAAAAAATTCAGCATATTTGATAAAATTTTTGAGCATATCATGCTCCTGGAGGACCAATGAGCACTCATTTATTTGTTTATTTACTGGTACTGGAGATTGAACCCAATGATACCTTACCACTGAGCTACATCCTCCAGCCCTTTTTTATTTTTTATTTGAGACAATTTGCAGAGGACTTTGCTAAGTTGCTGGGGCTGCCTTGGAATTTGCAATCCTCCTGCCTCAGCCTTACAAAGTTGCTGGAATTACAGGTTAAATTTTTATATTTAAATTAATTCATAAATTTAAAGGCAGAAAAATACAAATAAAAGTTAGAATTATAGAAATATGCCATTATGTATTATGCACCTTCATATATGAAAGCCCAAAACCATTAACACTGAGTACCACAGTTATATTAATAAAAAAAAAAAACCTACCTTACCACATTATACCATCCCATAGATAGTTTATGTTCACCATTTTTTTTTTTTTGAACCAGGGATTGAACTCAGGGACACTCGGCCACTGAACCACATCCCCAGTCCTATTTTGTATTTTGTTTAGAGACAGGGTCTCACTGAGTTGCTTAGTGCCTCGCTGAGTTGCTGAGGCTGGCTTTGAACTCGCGATCCTCCTGACTCAGCCTCCCAAGTCGCTTGGATTACAGGCGTGCGCCACCACGCCCCGCTCACCATTTCTTTAGATAGAATAATTAAAGATGTCAGAAGGAAGAATGATAAAAAAGAACCTAAGGAAACTTCTGAATGCCTGCAGTTTATATTTTGGTCTCTTTAGCCTTGATAACAACTACTAATCTCATTGGAAGCAAGAAGTTTTACAGGTTCTATTGTACATTTTTTTTTTTTTTTTTTTGCGGTGCTGGGGACTGAACCCAGGGCCTTGTGCTTGTGAGGCAGACACTCTACCAACTGAGCTATATCCCAGCCCCGATTTTATGTTTTTGTATCTTATATATATTAAAGAGTTTTGATATTGGGGAATTAAAAAAAATTTATATATATATCCAACATATATATACACACACACACACACATACATTTTTAGTATTTTAGGTGTAGATGGACACAATACCTTCATTTTATTTATTTACTTTCATGTGGTGCTGAGGATGCAACCCAGTGCCTCACAAATGCTAGGCAAGCACTTAAATACTGAGCCACAACCCCAGCCCTCCAACATGTATTTTTTACGTTGTTGTTTTTGTACCAATGGTTGAACCCAGGGATGCTTAATCACTGAGCCACATTTCCAGCCCTTTTTATGTTTTATTTTGAAAAGGGGTCTCGCCAAGTTGCTGAGGCTAGCCTCAAACTTGTGATCCTCCTGTCTTGGCCTCCCAAGCTGCTGGGATTATAAGTGGGTGCCACTCTGCCTGGCTTTCCAACATCTATTTTTTTAAAAAGTTATGTTTATATGCTGAATAAAAGACAATACTAAGTTGATAAACAAGTCTCTGTAGTCAATAAAATCAAACCTATTTATTTTAAAATATGGAAGATACCCTGCTAAATTTTACAAATACATAACAGAAAACAAAACATTAAAATTTTCTAGATAAAACAGATAGGATCACCTAATTACAATTTTTAAGAAGAATCAACCTGGTACCTTTCATGGCCTCTTCAAAAGAGCAAGGTCTTGCTGGACTAGATATTTCTTTCTTCACATTTACATTCAAAGCACCAGCTGCTGCAATTAAAAAAAGAAGTTCATGTATTTATTTAAGTGTATTTGTCTTAACAAATATGTATCTTAGAATTCTTCAACTGGAATATTTTCTCACAGAGCATCTTATATATTTAGCAGAAATTTAAGGTTGAGATAAGTTTTTGTAACCAGCAGTCTATCCTCTAAAACTCACTAATCTCCAAGTGATAGCATATGATGACGTATCAAAATAAAATTAAAATGGCAATTTTTAAGAACACTTCTGGTAGTTGAAGTGGAAGCACACATCTATAATCCACCAACTCAGGAAGCTGAGACAAAAGAATTTTAAGTTTGAGGCCAGTGTGGGCAATTTAACAAGATTCTGTTCAAAATACAAAATAATAGACATTTAAAACTTATTAAATAATATTAGAATACTAACAAGAAAAAAAAACTGGACCATTTACTTAGATAAAGTATTTATTAAAAATACTTGGGGGGCTGGGGATACAGCTCAGTTGGTAGAGTGCTTGCCTTGCAAGCACAAGGCCCTGGGTTTGATCCCCAGCACCACAATAAAACAAAAACAAAACCAAAAATACTTACTTGGGCTCGGGCTATAGCTCTAGGGCAGAGCATTTGCCTAGCACACGTGAGGCACCAGGTTTGATCCTCAGCACCGCATAAAAACAAACAAAAAAATAAAGGAATGCTGTCCATTTACAACTACAAAAACAAAAACAAAAAACAAACAAACAAAAAACCTTATTTTCCAGATGCGTTGGTACATGCCTATGATTCCCAGGAGCTTGAAAGGCTGAGGCAAGGGTATTTCAAGTCAAAGACAATCTCAGTAACTTAGCGAGGCCCTAAGAAACTTAGTTGAGACCCTGTCTCTAAAAAAATATATAAAAAAGGGCTGGGGATGTGGTTCTGTGGTTAAGCACCCCTGTGGTCAATCCCCAGTACCCCCCAAAAAAGAACTATAAATTATTCATTTTTGTTCAGAATTTTTCTTTTTGACATACCTGGATCTGGAGTGTAGGTGAATGGCTGAACATCATGGGATCTTCCAGCATTGGTTACTACATATATCCCCACTGATACAGGCAAAGTTATATGTTGGTCATGATATGGGGGAACCTTCACAATAAGATGGTTCTAATTTAAAGAAAAGTACAAGAGTTAGAAAAGAAACAATAAATTTAGAAGTATATTTCCTCTTAGCTTTAAAGTTTTAAAAGTGTGATTAGAAAAAAAAGTATTTTTATGCTTAGTGGGTTAATAGTTACTAGATTACTAATCTTAATATTTCTTTTAAGGTAGGAATCAAAATGTTTTGTAATGTCTTTCAAGGTTCCTGTTCTGTCAACTTCATCTCATTCCCATTTTTCCCCTCCCTTACTACATACTGACTTTCTCTGTCCATTCTTTTAATATAGTAAACTCCTATCTTCCATTTGCTGTTCTATCCAATTATAATATTCTTCCTTCACCTCCTCAAATGGCAAGTTCTTCACCAATTTTCAAATTTTATACAAATGTCACCTCCATAGAGAAACCTTCCTTGACTATCCTACATAAAGTAGAACCCCTCCCCAATGTGGTCAGATAATTATTTATTTCTACATCAGCACTTATTGGCACTTGAAATTACCCTGTTCCCCCCACTCTACTTTTGGTCTCTCTCCAATAAGAATGTAAGCTCCATGAGAATCCAGACTGTTCTGTCCCTCACTGCATCTCCTGTTAAGAATGGCACTATATACAAAATACACTCAAATATACTTGCTGAATACAACAGCAAATTATGAGGCAAAAATTATGTCCACGAAGCGCAAAGTCAGTTTTCCTATGTTCTGTACAATCTCAATGAGATGTACTTCTTAAACAATGCAGTTCATTTCTTCCTACCACCATCTTAAAGTTAAATGGTTCAGTTTATTCAAACTTCAGTAAATCAGATACTTTTAGTTAGAATACATTCACTCTTCTAAGAAAAGGGAAAGTTCATAAGTGCTTCATCAGCATTTACTCAAAGGGACTACATCTTCTTGGAAGATAACATGAACTGCATATGAACTTTTCCTCTTTTTCTCTAGTAAATTATAGTAATGGGAAGTAACACCAGAAGGTAGTGATTATGCTTTTATTTATGATCTGACAAGGAAGAGGTCAAAGCTAACAACTGAGGGTGAGGTAAATTTGTTAACATTTCTTTGTGTGTGTATGTGTGTGTGTTCCCATCTACTTCTGTTTATTTGTTTTTGGTATGGGGGATTGAACCCAGGGGTGCTTAAAGGAGCCACATCCCTATTCCTTTTCATTTTTTATTTTGAGACAGGGCCTCACTAAATTGCTGAGGCTAGCTTAGAACTTGTGATCCTCCTGCCACAGCCTCCCCAGCCGCTGGGATTACAAGGGAATGCCACCACCCCCGGCCATTTCCACAACACAGAGTTCAGAATCTTGTATCTCCTCCCACCTCCAGTAGCATGTGAAATCACAGAAGGGTGAGCAACATATATGAAAGCACAGGAACTTTGCAGGCAGTGTCTGGGATGGGAGGACAGTGGAGTGGGACTGAGCGGGGCACTGATTGCTGGCAGGAAAAGGGTATCTAGGATGACAGACCAGGGTGGAGAGAGGACAGGCATCGTATTATCAAGAACCCACCCTGAGGCTGGACAGCTGAGTGGCTTCCACTTTCTTCCAGGCATCTCAGGATGGCAAGCCAACGCTCCCAAATCCTCCCAGGTAATACCTGCTTTAGTCTACTTTGCACTAGATGAGCCTAAGCCATGAGTAGCAATGTGGCCTTTTCCTAAACCTACTGTTTTTTGGGTTTTTTTGGGGGGTTTTTTTGGTACCAAATGAGCTTTTTTCCCCTCAAATGAACCTTTTTTTTTTTTTCTTGGAACCGGGGATTGAACTCAGGGGCACTTGGCCACTGAGCCACATCCCCAGCCCTATTTTGTATTTTATTTAGAGACAGGGTCTCACTGAGTTGCTTAGTGCCTTGCCCCTGCTGAGGCTGGCTTTGAACTCGCGATCCTGCCTCAGCCAGCCAAGTCGCTTGGATTACAGGCGTGCGCCACCACGCCCGGCACCATGTTTGGTTTTTGGTACCAGCAATTAAACTCAGGGGCACTCAACGACTGAGTCACATCCCCAGCCCTATTTTGTATTTTATTTAGAAACAGGGTCTCATTGAGATGCTTAGGGCCTACTTCGAATTTGAGTTCCTCCTGCCTCAGTCTCCCGGGCCACTGGGATTACAGGTGTGAGCCCTTGTGCCTTACTTACTTACTTACTTAAATAAACTAACTTACTAACTTATTTACTTATTTATTTATTTTGGTACCAGGCATTGAACTCAGAGCTTGGAAGGCTGAAACAGGAGGATCACAAGTTCAAAGCCAGCCTCAGCAACACAGTGAGACCTTGTCTCTAAACAAAATATTACAAAAAGGGCTGGGGATGTGGCTCAGTGGTTAAACACCCCTGGATTCAAACCCTGGTACCAAAAAAACAGAAAACCACAGAACTAATGACAGATTACATTATGATTTAGTTTGCTATTTACACACTTGCTTGCAAAAACCTCAGGCCCCCTAATGTAGAACTTTTTAATATAAAGTTCTACATTAAATATTAAGGACACAACTCCTTTCCATTCTATCACATCTTATTTCTAAGATTATTTTTCTTTAAATCTATTGTATCTCACCTAAATGCCCTGGCAGGGAGGGTATTTTAAAAGTAACTACCCATTCCTCAAAGGGAAAGAAGAAATGAAAGGAAAAGAAAGGAGGGGAAGGAAAGAAGGGAAAAGAGGGAGCAGAGAAGGGAAGGACCAGGAAGGAAAGGAAGGTAAGGGGAAATAATGACCTGTTAATATAAAGTACTACATTACATAACAAGTTAAGATTAAAATCTGTTGGGGGCAGAGAAGGGGTCGGGAATGGGAAAGACAGCAGATGAACTGCACTTAACTGTCCTATGTTTATATATGAATACTCAACCAATGTTAACTCCACATCATGTACAACCACAAGAATGGAAAGTTTTATTCCATGTATTTATATGTCAAAACATTCTACTATCATGTGTAAATAAAAAGAATAAAAATTTTTTAAAAAATTTGTTGAGGGCTATTTTATTACATAGTATCAATGCTTATTAATATTGTATAGCATTTCTAAGTCAAGACTCTCAATCTCTAGAACTCGTCTCTTTTATCTATAAATCTGTATCATAAGTACAATAGAGCATTATAAATAAGGGAATTTATATTTATCTAATCAATTTTTTTAAGCAAAGTGGCACAAGCTACTCAGGAGGCTAAAAGCAGGGGGATTTCGAGTATGAAGCCTGACTGGGTAATTCAGCAGGACTGTTTAAAAAAAGGTGGGGCTGGGAATGTAGCTTAGGTAGATGGCCACTGGGTTCAATCACCAGTACCACAAAAATAAAACAAATCAAAATAAGAACATGTTCACAGCATACAAAATATCCCAAAAATAAATTGAGCTTCAGTTAGGATTAAACACTAGGTTTATAGAGTTTATTGAGCTCAATAGCATATTGAGCCTCCCTGGTTTGGCAATTCTCTGCAAGTTGTCACACACTGATGTACTGAGAGAGTAATACTTTCACAAAGATGACAGAAGCTTGGCCTTTAGGACCCTCTTGTCCTATGTGTCTCCCTTCAGTGGTTCTTATTTGTATCCCTTTGTTGTAATAAATTTATAATCATATGCAATTTCCAGAGTTCTCTGAATTTTAGCAAATTATTCAACCTGAGGAGACAGTAGAAAAATCTAAATTTGAAGCCAGCTATCCAAAAGGGACAGTGGCCTGGAGACTTCTAAACTTGCG
The DNA here is from genome assembly GCA_020662805.1 of Glaucomys volans. NCBI lineage: Eukaryota > Metazoa > Chordata > Mammalia > Rodentia > Sciuridae > Glaucomys > Glaucomys volans. The sequence goes on from JAJEJO010002128.1 coordinate 76,626, forward strand.
GCTGATGTGTGAAGTGAGGGCAGTCTTAGCTATTCCCTTATCCTTGAGTTTGGCAATACATTAGATATAAAATGTTTTATATTTTTATTAGTTTTTTTAAAAAATACAGAGGAATAAAAAAATAAATCACCCCCCCAAAATTACGAAGTTTTTGGATAAGTTGGCTATGAAGTCTCCAATTTTTGCCTCTTCCACATCTCTGCTTGCTTCCATGTGCTCTTTTCGATCTCTATTAGCTCTGTACTAAATTTCAGGCTTTAGGTATTTTATATTAACTAATTAGCTTGTCCCCTCCCTTCCTGTCCCCAATCTGTAACTACACATACTACTTTCCTGCATGTGCCATCTAACTAACTTGCTCATAGACTTAACCATCTCTTCCATTAGTTTCAATTTCTATGAGTTTGGTGCTGTCTGCTTTACATACTAATTCTTAGATCTTTTGTTTTCATATCTTGGTTTATTTTTTATGTGGTGCTGACAATGAAACCCAGTGCCTCACACGTGCGAGGCAAGCACTCCACCATTGAGCCAGAGCCCCAACTCCTTCTTGGGTCTTTATATTTGTTTTCTAGCTGTTTTTCTTTATTATTTAGAGAGCAATGCATGGAAAGGTACTACATATAGATTATAACCCCCTCCAAGGCTCTTTGTAAACAATATTTTTTTTAGTTGTAGATGGACACAAAATTTTTATTTATTTATTTTTACATGGTGCTGAGAATGGAACCCAGTGCCTCAAAGGTACTAGGCAAGTGCTCTATCACTGAGCCACAACCTCAGCCCCTCAAAGACTCTTTAATGTAAGTGTGATGGTAAGTGTGATGACTGTCCAAACTTAAGAAAGGAACTGTAACAAATATAAAGCACCTGTAACATAAACAGGTACTCAATAAATATTAGTTTCCCTGTGATTTAACTATATTGTAGGGTAAGATAATCCAAATCTTCAGAGAAAATAAATACCAGGAAAGAAATGCTTTATTTATTAACAAAGGCAACCTTTGCTAATGCTCTTAAATTTTGAAGAGAGAGAACTGGTCATGTCTGACATCAGAGGAATAATTCTATTTCAGTTAAGGAGACTCAAGAAAAAAACACATCAATCCCATACAATGATGAAATTTAAACTGTTGATTAAAATTTTTTTTAGAACAAAACTGAACTACTCAGAGTAAAATTTATAAAAAGGCAGAAATTATACCTGATGAAACAATTCCATGTCAATTTCAGCTTCTGATTTCCAAGAGTTTTCATCTGATTGAAAAAAAAAAAGGTGACTCACTAAATTTTTTTTTCACTAAATTTTTTAAAAATATTTTTTTTGTTGTAGATGGACACAATACCTTCCTTCCTTCCTTCCTTCCTTCATTCATTCATGTGGTGCTAAGGATCAAACCCAGGGCCTCCCACATGCTTAGGCAAGTGCTCTACCACTAAACCACAATCCTAGCCCTAAATTTTTGAACAATTCTTTTACTCTGTGGCTAAGACTGTATCTTTATAACAAAGTGAAAAATCTAACAATCTATGAATTACTAATATGCCTACTTACCAGAAACATTTTCTTGAAAAATAACTTTAGTTCCTTTCAGAAAGTTCTTGCCAATTAAAAACACTTCTTCCTCTCCTTTCACTGAACAGCTATGTAGGCTTTTTTTTAAGATCTCTGGCACTCCTGCTGGTTGAGCTGTGGGTACACATAAACATTCCATGAAAAGAACCAACAACACTTACTTCTTACCTGAAATCAACATGCAATTATATATTGAGTTCTACCAGTTTTCTTTGTTCACCCTGAATTTAATGTTCTTTACGACTTAGAGGACAGAGAAAAAAAAATCAGAAAAGATCATATTAATTTCTAACAACTCTTGGAAGATATTATAGAACTAGATAAGTACCTAAGATGAGGTTTTTATTTATTACATGTTACCTTTGCTTTTTTTTACATGAATGGTTAAGTTTGAAAATATACCTGTTCATGTTTTTGTTTTAATATTTTTTTTAAATTATAAGCTTGTCCCACAGTCATAACCTTTAAAGTGTCAGCTGTTCTACACCATTACATTATAGAATGGAATACTTCAGAGGAAGCAAAAAGAAGTATGGGAGTGGTATTGAGAGTATAAAGATCTAGACCCAGGACCCACAGATCCCAAACCAAAAGAAAACCTAAAAATGGACTGAATCCATTTTCAGAACAACCTATTCTACCAGGATAGTTCTCCGAACCAGGAACCTTGAGGTTAAAATGTAAGAAACACTTGTTTTTTTTTGTTCTAAATTTTTTGATTTTTATTTTTACAAACTACATTTTGTTTCACTATACCAAATGGGGTACAACTTTTCATTTCTATGGCTGTACACAATGTAGATTCACACCATTCATGTAATCATACATATACATAGGGTAATACCATCTGTCTCAGTCTACTTACCAGCTTTCCTTCCACCACCCTCTCCGCCCCAGAAGCACTTGTTTTTAATTAGAAAGACAAAATAACCACTATTAAAATAACAAAGGCAAGTACTGAGGAGTCAGAGATAATGAGAAAATTGCAATTAGCCTATCAACTTTTACATTTTTTTAATTATAGATGGACACAATACCTTTATTTTACTTATTTATTTTTATGCAGTGCTGAAGATGAAACCCAGTGCTTCACAAGTGCTAGGCAAGTGCTCTACCCATGAGCTACAACCCAAGCCTGCCTACCAACTTCTTTAGGCTAGGATTTCCTTAAGAAAATGTGAGAAGTAGATAGGGGAAATTTGGAGTTAAGCAGAGTTAAACAGAAGGATTTCTCTAAGCTTTTCACATTGTGTGGGCGGTGTACTATAAATATCCAAAGGGTACCCTTACTGACACCCATAAGGACTGATATATACAAATAAGTTTAAAGTACTCAAGAAACTTCAAGTTTATAAGGACCTGACTGAAAACTTCACTCTGTCACAGAGTTACATTAATTGCTGTTTTAGCAAATCTTTACAACATATGCACTGAAAAGGCAAATAAATACTGTTCGTCTAACTTATAGAATGAGTTTATAGATGAATTTATAGATTATGATTTATAGATTAATGAGACTTATATTAATGAGATTTATAGATTAATGAGACTTTCACTAAATTTTGGAGAAATTAACCTCAGTTCTTTAAGGATATTTACATATTTTATTAATAGCTAATTTTATTTTGATAAAAACATAATGGACCAAGTTATATCATTGTACAAATGTTTACTGTTCCTTCTATCCCATGCCCTTCTTTGTGGAAAAGGCTATAATTCTTGTACCACTCACATCAAGCTTAGTCATATGACTTGTTTGGATAATTAAATGTGAACTGAAGTAATGTGCCAAATCCAAGCAAAAGCTTTAAGAGTCATCATATGGTTCCATAATCTCTGCTTTTGTAAACCATCAGAGAATTTCTGGTTGTTTTGTTACTGCAGCATTATTTAGCCTCTACTTAGCATACAATTATCTTATCTTTGTTACATATTCAAATAATAAAATGACATTTTCAGCGATGTCAAGGAGTTTAAAGGAACTGGGATTGTGTATATATACACACACATTATCTGAAACCCACAGGATTAATGTATGAACAGAATGAAATGGGTTAATAGTGGTATCCTGGCAATTCTAATTCTATAGCCTATCAAATAAAAAATTAATTTATTTACAAGTAACTTTTTGGAGTAACATGAGAAGACTTTTTGTTTTTTAAAAGATATTAAAGAAAACTATGGTAAGTATAATTTTGATTAGGAAACAAAATATTACATTAACAAAATAAAATATAAAGTTTATAGGTCTGGGGTTGGGGCTCAGTGGCAAAGCACTTGCCTAGCATGCGAGGCACTGGGTTCGATTCTCAGCACCACATATAAATAAAGGTCCACTGCCAAATAAAATAAAAAAGAAAAAAGTCTACAACATTTTCCTCCATTTTCAAATATTATGTGGAAATCCCACTGATGACTATAACTTTTTTTCCTATTTCGTTTTTTCAATCAGGCCCTGAAGGTTTAGAATATATTTATCTTAGTCTACACATTTATATTTACATTACAGAAAGCACTAGTCTGCTACTGTTGAAAATAATGAAACTTTTAATTTTTGACCTTTTAAAAGATCCTTTCAAGTTCAATGCTTACCTAACAAGGCAGACTCCACACTAAAGAGAATTAAGGTCAGGATTATTTAAGTATTAACTTTTATTTTTATTTCTAACTATTAATAAGTTGACTTCCCCTCCCCCCCTCACTTTGGTCCTGGGGACTGAACCTAGGACCCTGTAAACACTAAATGTACACTAAATGTACTCTACTATGTAAGCTGACTCTTAAAAGTGATCACACTGCTTAAAAATTATTGCATACCAAAAAACCAGTCATCTTTCCAGAATTATAAAAACAATGTGCTTTTAGATTCTGTTCAGACAGCAGTGTTAGAAATAAAGTTGAAAAAATTAATGAATAACTGGAAGCTGAAGAATAACTAGGTGAATATTTCAACCTGCCAAGAGAATTCATAAAGGTCTATAATACCACCTGTGAAAATCACATGGTTCATAAAAAAAATAGAATTAAAGGTCTATATCTGACCAAATAAATTATGAATTATGCCTGAAATTTTATGAAAGAGATATTTTACTTAATATTATTCTTTTCCCAAAATGATGGGACAGACAGAAACAAGAGAAAAAATGTTAAATTCAGAGTCGGATATAATTCGATAAGCATTAAGATAAAATCTAATATGTAAGAAAGTTATAATTATTTTTTCTTATTAAAATTACTTACTATAGGAAGGTAGATATGAAAATTTATATATTTTTTTTGGCGGGGGGGGGGTGGTTCTGGGGATTGAACCCAGGGGCCTTGTGCATGCAAGGTAAGAACTCTGCCGACTGAGCTATATTCCCAGCCCCAAAATTGATGTTCTTTTTTTTTTTTTTTTTTTTTTTTTTGCAGGGCTGGGATTGAACCCAGGGCCTTGTGCTTGCAAGGCAAGCACCCTACCAACTGAGCCATATCCCCAGCCCTGATATTCTTAATTGATGTAACAAAGTAATATAAACTTACAGACCAAAACAAAAAACATATATGACCATATTGTCTGCAGAACTCTAAAGATATTATTAAGGAAATCCATATAGAAGGACACAAAGGTTAGGGGTTTTTTTCCCCCCTTCAAGTCATAAGGATTTAACCCAGGGCTTCTCACATGCTTGGCAAGCACAATATCATTGAGCTATATCCCCAGCCCTCCATGGCCACTGTTAAAACTAATATAAAGCAGGAATTTTGGTGTGTGTGGAGGGGTGTACTAGAAATTGAACCCACTAGAGATTTTACCACTGACCACATCCCCAGTTCTTTTTAATTTTGAGATGGGGTCTTACTAAGTTGCTGAAAATCTTGCTAAATTTCTGAGGTTAGTCTTAAACTTACAATCTTCCCAAACTTAGCCTCCCAAGTACATAGGATTCCAGGCATGCACCACTTAGCTTCAAAGCTGGAATATTTTTTAAGGTCATAATACACAGCATAAATCCTGGCATTTGTCCTTCTTTCCATTCAAAGTCTTTAGATGTAATACCATGTTTGTGTTTCCTCTCCTTCCTTCCACCTTCATCACCTTGAGCCACTCTTCCTTTTTTACCTCTTGTGTCCCTGTTTCCTTCTGGCTCCCATTCCAATTCCAATCTTTCTTAGTAACCTATTTCCTTTTCACCTCTCATTCTATTCCAACTGTCAAACCTGCCAAAAAAAGGGTTATGGTTTTAACCCTATGGAAATAAATACAAGCCAGAATCATAATGGAACAAATATTTTTATTTTTTAAATAACAAGATCTTTAGAGTATTTTGTAACACTGTTTTTTATTTATATATTTATAAATTTCTTCCTCTTGCCCCTGTGCACCCCACCCACACTGCCTAAGTTCAAACATCAAGCTTCCTAAAGTGGTCAGGATAAAATTCAAATTCTTTTGCTCAATACACATTGTCTTTATGAAAGAGAGCTTGCCTAGCTCAATAACCTTAAATCTTAAAACTTTTTAATGTATATCTTTTTGTTCCAATCTTAACAGTTGTTTTAATTCCTCAAAAAAAATCATTCCCTTTTATGAAATATATTTATATGAGGATCTCTCTGCACAGAATAACCTTCTTCTAAACCCCATTTTGCCAGGCATACTTCCATTTGTCCTTCACAACATGGCACAAGTTTTACCATCTCTGAATAGTCCTGAACTAGATGCTCTTCTCTTCCCAACATATCCTACTCATGTATCTACTGCAGATATATAGTATCTTTATTTAATTTTATAATACAATTTAAAGGTTACTTGACTGTTTTTTTTTTCCCTAGCCTGCTGGACTCTTAAGCCCCTTAAATTGTCATTTCTTTATTTCTAAGTTTCGTGTGTTGTAAATATCTGTTAATATCAACTATGAAACTAAATCAGGCGTTGCAGCTCACAACTGTAACCCCAAATACTTGGGAGGCTGAGGCAGGAGGACTAAGGTCAATCTGGACAATATACCAAGACTCTTTTAAAAAAAAAAAAAAAAAAAAAAAAAAAAAAAAAAAAAGAACTTTCCAAATTTCCAAAAACAAACATGCCTAAGACTCACCTTAGGAGATTCTGATTATCATATCTTTTTAGAAAATCCACCACAGATGATTCTAGGAGTGAAAACCACTGGATTTAATTGTATGGAATAAATGACTGACTGAATGAGGAAGGTGGCAAAATTATGTTATTAAAACATGGCCAGGCTTGGTAGAACATGCCTATAATCCCAGCAGCTCAGAAGGCTGAGGCAGGAGGATCACAAGTTCAAGGTCAGCCTCAGCAATTTTGCAAGGCCCTAGGCAACTTATCAAGACCCTGTCTCTGAATAAAATATAAAAAGGGCTGGGCATGTTGTTCAGTGGTTATAGCATCCCTGGGTTCAATCTCTGGTACAAAAATAAATAAACAAACACAGACTGTTTCTCTGAAATAAATTATAGCCTCCAATGTGTGCAACTGTTAAAGGTAAGCACTGGGCACTGTGGTGCATACCTGTAATCTCAGCTATTTGGGAGGCCGAGTCAGGAGAACCACAAGTTCAAGGCCAGTCTGGGCACCTTAGACTCTCAAAATTAAAAGAACTGGGGGCATAGCTCAGTGGTAGGGCATTCCTAGTGTAAATGCCCAGTACTGCAAAAACAAAAACGAACAAAAAAAACCCCAAGCAAGTTCATCACAATTTCTCTGACTGCCAAAATTTGCTGACTGATCCCATGAATATGAAAATTTTTAGTAATATCATATTTTGCTTTTAAAAATAGGTCAAGTAAAGTGAAACAACGATCAAGTTGAAACAAAGAACTCATTTCCCTCCAATATTTTCAGGAAAATGATGTTAAAACAGGGAGAAGAACAGAGAAATGTTTCTAAAAAAAAAAAATAGTCTTCGGTGAATCATAAGACAGATATTCAGAGAAATGTTAAACAAGAAACTGTATATTATATGACCCAACAATTGCACTTCTAGGTATCTATACTAAAGAACTGATATAACATGCCTACACAAAACTCTATTAACATGTATGTGTTCACAGCAGCATTATTCACAACACCTACAGGTGGAAATGATCCACATGTCCATCAATAGATGAACAGTTAAACAAAATGTGGTACATATCCATAAAATACAGTAGCAACCAGTCATAAAAAGGAATGGCATGCATATTACAATACACATAAACCTTAAAAATACGCTACATTTAAAAAGTCAGACAAAAGACCATATATTGTATGATTCCTTTATCAAAAGTCCAAAATAGGCAAATCCACGGAGACAAAAAGTAAATTGGTTGTTGCCAGGATCTAGGATGACAGGAATGGAGAGTGACTGCTAATGGGTAAAGGATTGATTTCTGATGCAGTAACAAAAATGTTCTAAACTATTTAATGATAATGGCTGCAGAACTTTGTGAATATGTAAAAACCATATAACTGTACATTCTCAATCAATACAAAATCCTTTCTATATTCTATGGTAGACACCAGCTCAAAACAACAGAAAAATGAAATTTATATCTCCTTCATTGCCATGTCCCCCCTGAATAGATAAGATTTATTCCCTCTTTTATTATATAAAAAGTGAAATAAAGAAATGAAAAGTTGTGCTCCATTTGCATACAATGAATCGAAATGCATCCTGCTGTCATGTATAACTAATTAGAACTAATTAAGAAAAAGTGAAATGAATAACTTCTATTCTATAAATAACACAGAGATGTTATCAGGATCAAATTTTGGGGAAAGGCAAGAATATTATTAGTGAGAAGCTCTGATAGAGCAATACTCACTAGAGAAGGGAAATAACTTATCTACTGGGGAATTAGAAGCAGGGCTTGGAGATTATCAGTTTAGCCTTATTCCCTCCCCTCTTCTGCATCGGCCTATCTGCACAAAGCCTCCAAATGTTTATTTAAGAGTGTTCTTGGCTAGGGGATAAGAAACAACTGTGGAAGGCTGCTTTGATGGGGAAGATTGTTCTACCTAATTCTAGACCAATGAAGCCAGTCCTACTCTATAACTTTTCTTTTGAGTGGTACTAGGGAAAAAGCCCAGGGCTTTGTGCATGCTAGGTAAGCACTCTACCACTAAGCTTCATCCCAGCCCTCCAAGAGTTTTATCCATAGTAAAGCCAGTATTTTCATCTTAATTTCTCTAACTCTTATGTGTCTAATTCCAATTTCAAGAACATTTATTAACTTTTCTCAACATACATGAGGAGCCGGGCGCGGTGGTGCACGCCTGTAATCCAAGCAACTTGGGAGGCTGAGTCAGGAGGATCGCGAGTTCAAAGCCAGCCTCAGCAACTTAGTGAGGCCCTAAGCAACTCAGTGAGACTCTGTCTCTAAATAAAATACAAAATAGGGCTGGGGATGTGGCTCAGTGGCCGAGTGTCCCTGAGTTCAATCCCTGGTTCAGGAAAAAAAAAAAAAAAAAAGAAAGAAAATGCTCTCTAAACCATAGAGTATAAAAATGTGTTACTGTGAAAAGCAATACTGAATTTAGTGTCTTTCTTCACTGAGTAACATTTAAGCAACAATAATTAAAAGGTAATTTTAAAAACATAAAATCTTTCATCCTGTCAGTTAAGTAACAGACCAAGCTACAGACCTCTGACCAGTGATATTCAATGAAAACCCAGGAGGACCAACCACAAACAACATTTTAACACAAAATGATAGATTCGAAACTCTAATCATTAATCCACTGAGAGGAATGTGTAGATCCAGAAGCTTACACTTCTGCCTAAATGATTAAAACTAATTGGCATTTATAGAAGTTACTTTTGGGGGGGGTACCAGGGATTAAACTCAGGGGCACTCAATGACTAAGCCACATCCCCAGCCCTATTTTTGTATTTTATTTAGAGACAGAGTCTCACTGAGTTGCTTTGCACCTCGCCCTTGCTGAGGCTGGCTTTGAACTCGAGATCCTCCTGTCTCAACCTCCTGAGCCACTGGGATTACTGGTGTGTGCCACCGCACCTGGCTTAGAAGTTAACTATTTTAAGTAATGCTTTAAGGAAAAAAATAACTTTACATGAAATTTGTTATAAGCAGTAACAATAGGAAACAAATAGAAAAACTATTATGAAAACATATTTGCAAATTAATTCCTCTAGCACTTTCTCTTCTAAAGGAAGCATAGACACACATCTCTCTCCCTCTCCCTCATTCCTTCCCTTTTCCCTTTTTTTTTTTTTTTTTTTTTTTGTGCTACTGAGGATTGAACCCAGGGGTTTTACCACACAACAACATCCCCAGTCCTTTTTATTTTGAGGTGGGTTCTCACTAAGTTGCTCAAGAGTCTTGCTAAATTGCCCAGGCTGGTCTTGAACTTGTGAGCCTCATGCCTCAGCCTCCTGTGAAGCTGGGATTACAGGCATGTACCACAGTGGCTGGCTTTCTCTTTCTCTTTCTCTCTCTCTCTCTCTCTCTCAGTTCCTTTGTATTTATTTTAAAATATTTCACTGTCACATTGACTAAACAGATAACCAAGTATTGCTTCTCATGTTTCCAGGACCCTTTTCCTACTGTGATCCACTTTTAATTAAGTGCTCAAATTTCCTGACAACTTTTTTCTTTAATTTGACACACATATACAATATGCAATGATCAAATCAGAAACATTTCATTTCTATTTTCGTAATCATTCTTGGGTTGGAAATTTTGGGACTTTTCTAGTTATTCTGAAATTTCTTTTCTTTAAAAGAAGATACTGTCAATGCTTTATGTTATCCAGTTTCTCTGGATTACCTCGCAGATGGCAAGGTAAGTGCCAAAGAATCAATGGAATAAAAATCAAAGGAATTTAATCAAAGGAATAAAAATACATCCTACAACTCCACGATGAATGGCATCTACAAAAGTAAGTGGAAGATGGGCTTGGTGGTGCATGCCTGTAATCCCAGCAGCTTGGGAAGCTGAGGCAGAAGGATAGAGAGTTCAAAGCCACCCTCAGCAAAAGCAAGGCGCTAGGCAACTCAGCAAGACCCTGTCTCTAACTAAAATACAAAATAGGGCTGGGGATGAGGCTCCGGGTGGAGTACTCCTTAATTCAATCCCCAGAACCTTCCCCCTGCCAAAAAAAAAAAAAAAGAATTATAGGAAATACAGAAGTAAGTTCCTCAACTAGAAAAGCTTTAAAACTCAGTAAACCACATATATTTATTCTGTCCCTGAGTGAAACAGAATGGAAATGAAATCTACAAACTTTAAAATACAGCCTATTTTTAAAGTAACTATCACCTAGAAAATGAGAAATAGAAAAATCCAATTGAGCTCTCCTGGGATTAGAAAGATAGATATCTCTAGTATATTATTTCTAAAATTAGGGAGTGTGCTAAGCTAAAGTATAGGTATAATAACTTCTGATAGGAGTTAAAAAAAAAAGGGAAAATATGACTCACAAAGGATAAATAACAAAGACTCTCTACTGTCCAAAGGGTAGTGAGGTCATAATACCCATAGTAACTCAACAGGAAATTCTCTTTTGCTCCTCACCCCTCTCTATGCTGTGGATTAAACCCAGGGCCTTGCCCTTGCTAGGCAAGCATTCTACCAGTAAAGTATATCCCCAACTCTTTTAATTTTATTTTGAGACAGGATTTGGCTAAATTGCCCAGCTTGGCCTCAAACTTGCAATCATCCTGTCTCAACCTCCAGAGTAGCTGAAATTATTGCCCTATGCCACTATGCTCAGCTTCTCTTCTGAAATTAAATATTATAAAAAAGCAAGGCAAAACCAAGTGCAGTAGCATACACCTATAATCTCAGGAACTTGGGAGGCTAAGGTAGGAGGATCACAAGTTCAAGGCCAGCCTCAGCAATGTAGTAAGACCCTGTCTCAAAACAAAAAATATAAAAGAACTGGGGATTTGCCTCAGTAGTAAAGTGTCCCTAGTACCAAAAAACAAGCAAGCAAGCAATGCCAAAGAAAACAATCCAAAATGAAAATATCCTTAAATGGCGTGTATAGGAGAAATTTCCCTCTTTATTACTTGTAATATTCATTAGAGAAAAACGACAACTATATGAGATACATACAACATAATTTAAATGTTGAATTTAAACACACAACCTGCACATATACATGTCACCTTTCTATGCCAAGGTTAGTGATGACAATTTCCCACTTTCCAACCCGTGCTATAATAAATATAATTTATAATTAGAACTTCTGACATGCTATTATTTACAACGTTTTGCTCACTTTACCCTTATGTTCTAGCACAAAAGACAGTTAGGACCACTGTAATTTAACATAAAATGAAGATACTAGGAAAATCCTTCGGCTTTGCTATTAACTTCTGGTAATCTATTCAAATTACTTTAAAAATCAGTATATGATAATAACAAGAAACTACAATCTTTTGAATTTTATTTCTTTTGAATTTTATTTCAATTACTTATCTTTAATCTAGAAAATGTGAGTATAACTGCTATTTTTCTAAGAGACAGGGTCTTACTATGTTGCCCATGCTGGCTATAAACTCTTGGGCTCAAGTGATCAACCTTCCTTAGCCTCCCAAGTAGCTAGGACTGCAGGTGCATGCTACTGAGCCTGGCTCTTGACCACAGCTTTTAAAATAGTTCAAATTTTACGTGACCACAAGCTGGAGTGTGTGAAATATCTAAAATTTAGAGATGTCTGAAAGATTAAAAGAAAATCTATAAACTCTGCATATATATATATACATATATAAACAGTTTCATATTTTCTTACTTACTACACAAAATCGGAGAAGAGGGTGTTTGCAATGTCAAAGTGGAGCCATCTTTTCTTGTGATATTAACTCGAAAAACCAATCTGGCACGAGTGCTTTTTTTCTTGGAACCAGCAATTCCTATTCTGGCTTCAACATCAGCATTCCTCAACTTCAAAATTCCTACACAGTCCACCCTAACACAGAAAAAAAATATTAATTGACATTTAAAAGTACAGAAGTATAAATTCTAAACATTCATAGTTCCTATCTTGATAATATTTTGTTTATAATTTGGAAAAAATAGTAAAGAGATAAAAAATCACTATTTTAAAATCTGAACTGAAGTAATGGCTTTACAAGAGACTTTTTTTTTTTTAAAGCTTTTTTATTATTCTGTGTTCCCTATTTTCTTACAATGAATGTTTTCTTTTCTTTTTGGCGGTGCTAGGGATCAAAGCCAGGGCCTTGCACATGCTCAACCCTTGCTTTATCACTGAGCTACATCTCCAGCCTCTGTTTTTATAACCAGTAACTCTCTTCCTTTCCCTTTATAACTTTCACTAGCTATGAGTCAAAAAAGCAAATCTTAATATTTATCAATAACTAAACTTTCATCAATCTATTCAAAGCAGCTTTCAAAAGTAAACTGAACTGGGGTTGTGGCTCAGTGGTAGAGCGCTTACTAGCATGTGTGAGGCACTGGGTTAAATCCTTGGCACCACAGTTGCAGATGTTGTCCATCTACAACTAAAAAAAAGAAAAAAGGGAAACTGAAAACCAAGTAGGGAAAAATCTTTAACACTATTCAAATAATTACAACACTTGTTGGCCCCAAGCCAACGTATCTGCTACTGGACTGGTTCAATTTTAGGACTAAGGGTCCTTTACAAAAGGTTTAAGAAAAAAATAAAAATATAAATTATTAACCCTTCAAATATTTTTCAGGCAGTGAAAATGCATATGTCAAAAAATACATGATCTCAGGATTTAATATTTTATTTTATTTTATTTCATTTTATTTTATTTATTTATTTATTTATTTATTTATTTATTTATTTATTTATTTTTTGCGGTGCTAGGGATTGAACTCAGGGCCTTGTGCTTGCAAGGCAAGCACTCTACCAACTGAGCTACACCCCCAACTCCAGGATTTAATATTTTAAATAAAGGAAAATAAAAGTAGAAAATTAATTTAGATCAGCCATATGCTTTTCACATCAAAATGGGTTAAGACAATGCATGGTTTATGTTGAACCATTTCTATAGCAAACAAAGAGGATTAGGAAAGCAAATCAAATTGTTTGTAATTTTTATTTTCAATGTTCATACTATAAATCTTTTTTTTTTTTGTGGTACTGGGGATTGAACCCAGGGGCACTCCACCACTGAGCCACATCCCCAGCCCTATTTTGTATTTTATTTAGAGACAAGGTCTCCCTGAGTTGCTTAGGGCCTCGCTAAGTTGCTGAGGCTGGCTTTGAATTTGCGATCCTCCTTCCTCAGCCTCCCAAGTGCTGGGATTACAGGTGTGCGCCACTGCTCCCGGCAGTACTATAAATCTTAATAAGTAAATTTCTGTAATTTTCCAAAAACCCAGTATTCCACTTGGTTTTCCTTTCCCTGGCTTTCACCATAGCAATTTCTTGGCAAACAGCAAAAGAGTTAAATTTAACTCATTACCATTCTGTAGTAATTTTTAAATTTATACTATGGTTTGAATATGAAGTGTCTCCTAAAAGCTCCTGTTAATGTAGCAATATTCACAGGTAATATGATTAGAGAGAGAACTATAACCTAATCAGTTCATCCTAGTTTGAAAGGGCTGACTGCAACCTAACTGTAGGCAGGTGGGGTGTGACTGGAGGAAGTGGGTCATTCAGGAGGTGCCCTGAAAGGGTGCACTCTCCATGTGTTCCCTAGCTCACTCATGTACTTGCGTGTACTCTCTCTTTTTCTGTTTCCTGATCCCACCATGAATTAAGCAGCTTTCCTCTGCTGGGCCCTTCCCCCATTGTGTGCTGCCTCAGAGCAATGCAACTACCTTTAGTCCAGAGCAATGGTCAGCCACTGCTGAAACTGTCAGCCCCAAATAAACTTTCTCTCCTCTACGTTGTTCTTGTTGGATATTTTGGACACAGCAACACAAAAGCTAACTAAAGCAATTTGTAATATTTAAAATATTTTAATAAAATACTTGAAGTCTTCTTTTATAAACTAGAAACTAAAATTTTTTCCTATCACAAAAGTGTAATATATAATGAAAACATTCTTAAGTACTTACGCCAGTGTCATGTTGTTGCTAGGATCAAGGCCAACTTCTATAACAGTGGTGCCTTCAATGTCCACTTCTTTGCAGGGAGTTGTATTTCGTCCAGTTACCCTGCAGGCCTGATAAAATCCATGTGGTTTCACTCGACCAGAGTCATTGCCCACAAACACCTGCAACACTACTGGTTCATTATGGCCTTCCAGCTGGAACCAGATAACATGTAGCAGAAACACTAATTAACATTTCAAGTAAGCTAATTATAAAATATAATATTTAAGACCAAATTCTGTATTTGTAACTGGATTACATTAAAGAAACAATTTAAATCCTCAAGAAAAAGAGGTGAAATATTTTTATAATGGAGAGTTGGCTAAGTTTCTGCAGAAAACTGTAGTTTTAATTCACAATAACCAAATTTTAATTAAAAATTTTAGGTGGTACATGATCTAAATTATTATTTTTAACTTATTTGTACCAGCAGATGAAAATGAACACACACTCCTTTACATCACATGTAGTTACTCAGGACATATCACCATCATTCATAAAGAACTGTATTGTAGGGCTGGGGTTGTAGCTTAGTGGTACAGCTCTTGCCTAGCATGTGTGAGGCATTGTGTTCAATCCCAGGCACCACACAAAAATAAATAAATAAAATAAAGTTATTATGTCCATCTACAAATAAAAATTTTTTAAAAATTGTATTGTGTTAGTAGCATCACTTTCATTATCAATCAGAGTATATACTAAATTTTTACTAAAGCCATTTGAGTAAAAAAGTGTTTCAAGTGTAGCTTATATGAATAATATGGAAATGAAGCTCATTTTCAAAGATGAGGTATGTATACATACACACATACACACCATCATGAAATTCTGGGATAATACACATTCAGAAAAACTAGCTAGCTCAAACCAGAATTCAGGGATCATTATAGGTCACTAGAAAAAACTTTCATAACAATTATAATTTATATGCTTAACAACAAATATTTAAAATAATTTGAGAACAGATATTTCCAATCTCAATTCTTGATAAAAGGCTTTTAGTTAAACACTAAAGCTGCTGGGTGCAGTGGCACATGCCCAGCGGCTCAAGAGGCTGAGACAAGAGGATGACGAGTTCAAAGCCAGCCTCAGCAACTTAGCAAAGCCCTAAGCAACTCAGTGATACCCTGTCTCTAAATAAAATACAAAATATGGCTGGAGGAGATGTGGCTCAGTGGCCGAGCACCTCTGGCTTTAATCGCCAGTCCCCCAAAAAAGAAAAAAAAAAAACCCGCACTAAAACTAATGATACAGAGAACAGGAAAAATCACAAAGTAATTTGTACTACAATACACTAAAGTGCTTTAAAAAACTTACATCTTTTCCATCCCAGTATAGTAGTATATTTATGAAATTATTATCATATAATGAGGCAAATAATTAAGCAAATAGCAAACTATTCAAATTGATAAGTGCTAACACATAAAGAGATGTAGTATTTGTTAAATGAATGAATAAATAAACTTTTAAGGACAGTCTATTCATTCCCTATCATAGACAACTGGACTAACAAAATATCTAACTAGGTAAGTACTTAGAGAAAGCATAACCTAAAAGTCAAGGCAAACTGGTTAAAACTATTGACCAAACTACTGAACTGTCTGGCCAAACAAATATTTATGCAAAGAATAATTCAAATTTCTCAGTTGCCTGTTAACTTGTCCTTGATTTGAGGACTAAGGATGAGTTAGGGAGGAGGGTAAAAGTAAAACTGATATTATACATATGACTATTAATCAACCGTATAAAATGGTCACAGGCAAGTTTCCTGATTCTGAATTTCAATCATAATTTCTTTCTAGTATAAAATGAAAGGTAACCCAGTTCTACTCTAATCTTGAAACAGGGTTCACTTAACACATTCACACAAATGGTGTTTAATAAGACTCTACCATGTAACTAGCCAAAACTCCTCCTAGCACAGTATTTTGCTAGGCGAAGGGACAGTTGTGAAAACATCTTACTTCCCCCACCTATTTATTTTTTGTTTGTTTTATGTTCAAAGAGATTTTTGTCTTTTTCTTTTCTTTTTTTCTTTTCCTTCCTTCCTTCCTTCCTTCCTTCCTTCCTTCCTTCCTTCCTTCCTCCCTCCCTCCCCTTCCTTCTTTCTTTCTTTTTTTTTTTTTGCTGTACAAGGGCACTTTACCACTGAGCTACTCCCACAGCAGGTTTTCTTTTCAAAAGGGTCTCACTCAAACTTGTTATTCTCCTGCCTCAGCCTCCCAAGCTGCTGGGATTACAGGTATGTGCCACCATGCCTGGCTTGGGATAGCTTTTTCTTTTTTTTTAAATTGATCTTGAAATTCCCCAAGCTTGGATTTATTTTGGTTACAAAGAAAATTGTTGAAATAACTAGGAAATTTTGAATAAGCGAGTTCAGAGTCAGCCTCAGCAAAAGTGAGGTGCTAAGTAACTCAGTGAGAACCTGCCTCTAAATAAAATGCGAAATATAATGCAAAATAGGGCTGGGACAGGGGCTCCAGTGGTTGAGTGCTCCTGAGTACAAACTCAGTATCCCCCCCAAAAAAGATATCCCAGGTGCTGAAATTTAAACTTTTTTTTACTTTTAGTCTGAGTTCTGAAAATATTAATACTCAATTTATATCCTATTTCTCAAATTTACGTTACATATAGACCAACTCTTCTAGATTGAATAGTTCTGATTACTTCAGTCATCTCCAAAGTCTTGTTTTCCAAGTCTTTAATAATATCCACTATACCTTTGTATTCACTTTTAAAATTTCTGCTTAAATATAAAATTTGGGATGAATTTAAATTCGTATAAAATTTGAGAAAGATAATTCATGATTTGTAGCTATTTTACGTTTGAGAACATAGTCTCATCTTTCATTTAGACTAACACTCAAATGGTATCAATGTGACATTTGGTTTATGGTCCAATTAGCCTTTTACTCTATTTTCAATTTTATTATAGTTAATAATTCCACTCTTCTGTTTTAGACAGCTTTGCTGAGGTTAAAAATAAAATAATTGGTAAAACTGGAGAAGATTCTTCATATATTACTAAATAAAATAAACACCTTTACTGTAGGAAAGCCTTGCTGTGTTCTATCTTTTACTGAGCCACGACTGCCCTCAGTCAGGTAGCGAGCTCGGTGCTGGGTCTCAGGTTGTACAACTATCTTCAGCTCCTTTCCCTCACTTTTAACTGGATACTGTCCACACAACATAGGGCTCTTCTTTACTCCAGTTCCTTTTTGGTTGTCCAATGTTCTGAGAAATCAAAGCACAACATGAAGAAAATATCAAAAACAATTTTCTATAAAACTAAGATAAAGGAAGAAACAGAATAGGCAATAACACTTAAAACAACTGCTTAGTTTACTGACAAAATACAGTCTAAAAGAAGGTACATTACATAACCAAAGTACCTCCAAATAATTTTCAACAAAATTTAACTATGATGTAAAAAAGAAAGTTGGACAAGAAACAGAAAGAATGCATGTGACCAGCAAGAAGGAGGAAGACTGCATACAATAAACTATGACCTATATTTATAGGTCAGTCAAAATAAAATTTTTTAAGTTACATATGAGTTTTTACATATAGCTAAAAGTAACTATTATTAATTTCTTATCAGAATTCAAAAAAAAAAAAACAAACAGGAATAGCAAAAGACAAAACCAAACCAAACCTCCAACACACACATACACACACAGAGCCCAAAACAACGACGGTATATATAACATATTCTTTTGGATTTCTTTTTCAGTAAATCAAAATGAGAAAATCGGAATTAAAAAAAAAATCAGTGATTAATTTTTTAATAGGAAATTAGCTTTGCTCTAAACAGTATTTCCCTAGAAGTATGTTTTTTCAGAGTATTCTCATTCATGATTAGTTAACTGATTAAAGCTCTCAATAAAAATGTTATAATCTGGACTTTATAGCATCAAAAATCTAACTTTATAAAATTGTGCTTTAAAAATTTTTTTGTTAATAATGCATGTTAGGTGTAACTATGTTAAAAAAAAAATATTCCGAATGGTGGTTAGGACTTTAGGCTAGCACATTTAATATGTAAAGTAGCTAAAGCACTGCAAACATGTAATGAAAATAAGTAGAAAACAATTGTTAGTGTTTTTTGTTTTGCTTTTGTTTTTTAGCAATACTAAATACATTTTAAATTATCCATGTATATTTTTAAATAGTCAGGACCTATAATACATTTTGACTCACACTGAAGGTTCAGAAACCAGGAAACACAGTGGACAGTATCTCCTCCAAGTAACCAGATCCCAGGAGGAATATTACGACTTCAAACACAGAGGAACTAAACAGCCTTAAAACTCTTTTAATGTCTACCCAGAGGGTGTAACCAAGTTGTTGCCTCAATCATTGAGAACAAAGGGAAGAAAGGCTGTACCCTCAATAGAAATGAGGACGGGATTGACAAGCCCCTTGGCTAGGAAAGAGGCAGAAGAATGAAGAAAAGCAGCAATGGAACTGACACAGAAAATGTAGTGAGAATCACTAAATAAAAGGAAGAGTTCTCAGGGCAAGTGCTGTGCTTTAATCATCGGGTTCATGAACTGTAACAGGAACTGAAGAAATGTTTGTTGATAAAGGCAAATAGGAAGAAGGACAAAGAAAGGAAAGCAGAGGAAAAACAGTAAGATGAGAAAGAACAGATCCTAACTGGACAAGGAATGCCATTCATATAGGTTTGACACAATGAAGTTGAAGATTACCTGTGTAAGTCATTTTAAAAGGCCCTGGAAGAATAAATTCTATGAACAAGAGGATCTAGTTGAAGCTGGAACAATGGGCAATAAACCCTGCTTTTCTTTTCATCATTCCGAATAGAAATTCAAACATTTGGTCTGAATAGTGTGCAATTCCTTGCAAATGAAATTCTATAACAATATTCTGTTTTATATTCATCTTCAATATCAAATCAAAAAATATACACAAAGGGACTAAAGGATAATAAAGCTGATTTACTACATTATGGACTATTTTCTTCTATTTTTCAAATATTTGTAATTTATATCTAGCAATTTTAAATTAAAAAGGGAAATTTTTAGTTGGAAAAATAAAGAAAATGAATATAACATGTTAATTAACTTGGCCAGAATAGGATTTTATGTTTACTTAAACTAGTTAAGCATGTAATATTTTACAAAGATAAATAAATAAAAATAAATTTTACTATTCTAGCAAAACAAAGTATCTTATTTGGGATGCAGACTGTTGAGTGAGTTAACAAAGTATATAATATAAGGCTTGAAGACAAATAGCAGCCACCCATAGTCGTACACACTTATAATCCCAGTTCTTCAGGAGGCTGAGGCAAGATGATCACGTTTGAGCCAGCCTCAACAAATAAGCAAGACAGTATCTCAAAATAAAAACAGAAAGTGCTAGGGTTGTAGCTCAGTTAGTGTCCTTGAGCTCAATCCCCAGTATATTGTGTGGGTGGTTAGCTCAATGGTACATTACCTGCCTGGCATGCATGAGACAGTACCAAAAAAGAAAAAAAAAAAAAAAAAAGTGAACTTATTGAATTAAGCAATTTCTGGAATAATAGTTTTTCTTAAAACGATCTATATTCTCTAAGTTTGAATGAAAAACATGCATATTTAGACCTACAGACATGTAAAACAATGAAAACATCAACTAATTCTTAGAAGTCACTCAAATTACATTTTTTAAGGCACAGTGGCTTAAGCAAAAATAAGAAAGTAGCAATAGTTATACAAAATTTTATGCTCCCCCATGGTGATGTTGGGGATTGCATCCAGGGCCTCTCCTATACTAGAAGAACACTCTATCCTTGAGTTATACTCTAGGTTGGGATCTTACTTCAAAATAGCAACTAAAAAAGGAAAATTTACTGTTCTGACTATTGTAGCATATTCTATTCAGAAGTCTTAATATGACACTCTTATTCTTTGTGCTAGATAATCTTTTTAGGTTATCTATGCCACAAAAATAATTTTCACTATAAAATGCCTAAAATAGGTTTCATATACACATGACATCATATCTTAAATTTCTTAGGAATATCTAGAAGAGATATGGACTATTGATTCTCAGACCATTTAATTGAAAATTTTAAGCATGAAATGGATAGCAATATTTAAACACTGAACAGTTTTGAATGTTTGTTTTAACAAACTAACATTTTAGTGATTAAAAAGATTTCTATTTTGAAGATCAATAAACTACTATATACAATGTAGTTGAAAGTACACTTTCGAAAAAATTAACATTTTATCAGTTGCAAATTACAGCACATTAGTTCTAAGGCTACATAATTTTTCTCTCAAAACACTTTAAAATTTCATGTTTCTAACATCTTTCTCATTATTGAAGAATATGGGTACCAGCTTAAGATGCTCTGAAAAATTGTTTTTAAGGCCCGTTTTTCCATGCATTTTATATAGTTTCATCCTTTCCTCCTATAGTTATTATAGATTCAAATTTTAAACTTCTTCATCATTTCCATATGCTAGTGTCAAATAATTTTCCATTACCTAAGAAGCTGGACATTTCTTCTTCTGCTTGATGGAGTTTCTGCTCCATGAATTATTTCATGAAAGATTTTGTCTTGACCAATGTCATTACACTTTCCCTGGGTAACCTCAAATCATTTCTAAGATATATCTATCATACAAAAGCAGAAGCAAAAAAGATGTAGGTCAAGTTCTCTTTAATTAGCAACTGCAAATCACTATGTTGACTATCCCTAAGTCAAATTTTTATTTGCTCTGTGAAATTTTAACATCTACTTTAATATAAATATGAAAATCTCTCACTGGAACTTTATGAGACCTTCTCCATTGAAGCCCAAATAAATATATGTACATATATTTACTGATATTCATGAACCTTTTGGATCTGTACTGCTAGTCACATTTACTTAAGTGACCTATGATATTCATCATTTTAAAGCCTTATTCTGTATGTAATATTTCTACAGATATTATGTTCTGAAATTCTTGACTCTTGTTAAATGGCAACATTTTAGGAAAGAATATACCTTGCTTTCTTTTAGGAAATTCCTAAACTAGACTTTCTAAAATGGAAAAGCACTTTTATTAAATTATATCACCCAACAGGATATTAAATGAAAGTGTAAAATAAATCAGTAGATCAATTATTGCTTAAATGATGGATATTACTTTTTAAAGGTACAGAGGGAATATTTAAGGAAAAGTCCAAATATATTAAGAATATTCTCTAGAACAGTCAATCAGATTTTTAATATAAGAGAGACCAATGATATCATCATGTAGGAAACCAATCTAAAGTTTCTGGGTGGCTATTGTGACAAACTGAAATTGTAAGGGATTCTGGGTCAATGAAAGGATCATAATCGTACCCCTGCCTCCCAAAAAAGTAATTCTCAAAATCCACTGAGTTAAATTTTAGTAAACTATGCTGAATAAACTGTAGGAAAACTTAATTTTAAAAGTCTAGCAACTAAATTTTACAAATTAAAGTACTAAAAAACTAAAAAAGTTTAAAATAAGCCATACAAGTCTGACTATAGCAGTAAGTACCCTGTAACATAGCTATTAAAACACATTTAGTGAGTAGTATGAACTGGCAAAAATGAACAAAAACTCAGAATGTGTACCATGATCCTGCTACAGCGTCTTTCAATAAGTAATCCAGAATCACAGAAAAAGAAATAGTGATTTTCTTAAAAAATAAATAAATAAAAAAGTCCTGAATTGACACAATGTATCCAAGAAAAAAAATTTAAAACACACAAATCTGAATGACAATCAAACCATCAATTTAGTTTTTTCTTGCTTTCAAAATCAAGCAAAGAGAAAAAAAGCAAAGAGAAAATCTAAATCCTCTCAAAAAATGTAATGGAGTGAACCATATGAAGATACAATCTCAAAGAGAATACAAATTAGCTTTTGGAGAATGTTTTTGAGTTGGTTTAGTTAGAGTCATTACATTGCTACTTATGTCCATGAGTAAAAATATTTAAAAATTTTTTTTAAATATAAATCCATTTGAAATTTAGAAGTTATTTCAAAACAGACTATTTGCATTTTCTACTACCTATCCTCATAATAATATACCTACTGCTATAACCTATTGTTATTTTTTCTCTAGTAAAACGTGATAATTTTAAGTTAAAATTTTCATGTATTTCAATGATAAAATTAGCACCTCTGCTTTATATGCGAACTTGAGCTGACCAATTAAGTGGGGAATGATTTATTTTTTGTTTTGCATAATGGTGATAGAACTTTAAAAAATGTGAATACCAACCCATTTCCAGCTTTTGAGTTGCCTTTGTTGTCCGTGGTAAGCTGAGAAAGCACATAGTGAGGTGCTTTGGCACTGTCGGCATCAAATATATCCATATTAGATTCTTCACAATCTCGTCGTTTGACCCCCGGCCTCTGCTTTGGATTTCGTTTTCGTGATTTACGAGGTACCTCAGTGTTATCATTGTAGGAACTGGTGCTCATGTTACTGAAGTTGGAGGGGGAATCCTCCATCCACATACTGCAGCTCTGCTCAGATTCCAATCCACACCCCTCATCCTGGCAGGACATCCGACTGTTATCCAGCAAGTCCTCAGGTGGTGGTGAGATGTACAAAACTGTGTGCCTCTTCGGGGTTGATGGATGCTGCTGAACTGTGTTACTGGTTAACTGCTTTTCACTTACCCCTCTGTTACTTACCCCCACGGCTGAGGAGCAGCTCTCCACTTGCATAGCCTTGCTGTCGGTGACTGAGGTAGAATAAATGGTAGGGCTGGAAGAGGTGGTAAAGGAGCTGCAAGCACCGCCCATGGAGGAAGAGGAGGGAGCTGAAGAAGCATCTGCAGTGTATAATTCAAGAGTAAATATACTATACATGTTTTCACCTATGCTGGCTAGCAGTCCCATTGAATATGTGATTTGTGAACTGATTGTTTTTCCCCAAAATGAATAGTTGGAATTTGGTTAAGTTTTAGAATATAAATGCTTCAAGCAATACAAGGCCTAAGAAATATAATTTTTAAAAAAGTCCAAATAGCATTATTTTACTTGTGTTATAATCGATAAGATTTTTAAAATCTAATTTAATGTTTTAAGCTGTAAAGCAAGAATAAAGTTTCTATTGCCTCAGCTGGACGTTCTGTTGAATTTTAATTATTTAAAGTAATAAAGAAAACCCCAACATGAAATATGTTTGTGGTCCACATTCAATGCCAATTAAATAATTCATTATAGAATTTGAAAAGTGGGACTGTGCTTAGCCACAAAATATTAAAATAAGTTTCTAACCTATGAAGCAGAGAACTACAGGTCATTTTTAATGCAGACACTCCCTGCTTCAGAGGCAAATCCTGGAATAAAAATATGAGAAAATAAATGAGAAGAGCTGCTGATTATTCCAGATATCAATTATAAAATGAGAAATAAATAGAAAAAAATATATAATCAACTGAATTGGAGACAAAATGGAACTGGTACCATCACTATCATTAGATGTAAAATCTAGAAAAAAAAAGTGAAAAAGGTTCGATTTGGAACATGCTGGGTTGTAGAAGTAAAATCAGTTAACCATTGAGAATCTATAGAAGTTGGAAGTGACAGTTCAAAACCATGAGCTCCAAATGATAGAGATCCATCACTTCAGACTGAATGAAAAGCAGAGTAAGGGGTGATTAGTAGATGGATTTCTTATATAAAGTACTTGATTATGTGCTCAGAAATTGGTTAACATTGTCCATTTCCTTTCCCTTTTAAAAGTCCTGCTTAATTGGAACTATTAAGAAATTTCCTAGTAAAAGTTAACAGTTGGTTGAAGTCTAACAAAAAAGGATAAAGCGCTGGGAGCGGTGGCACATGCTTGTAATCCCAGCATTGGGAGGTTGAGGCAGGAGGATCGTGAGTTCAAAGCCAGCCTCAGCAACTTAGCAAGGCCCTAAGCAACTCAGTGAGACCCTGTCTCTAAATAAAATACAAAAAAAAAAAAAAAAAAAAAATTGGGCTGGGGATGTGGCTCAGTGGTGGAGTGCCCCTGGGTTCAATCCCCAGTACCCCCCCCCCAAAAAAAAAGGATAAAGCATGAAAATCTCTGGAGAGCATCAAAATTAATTCCTATAAAAATATTTTTAATAAAACTGCTTATTACACCTAGCAAAAAAGAATTTAGGAGGTATTTTCAGACTGTATGACAACTGGCAGTCACACTAAAAAGATACTACTACTTTAGTTCTTAAAAGCATGACTTCGGAGTCAGTTGGTTTGAAAGTTGTTACTGGTAAAATTTTACAAAGATCAATTTATCTTGTACAATATATAGAAAGGTTTATAACTGTGCACCCCCAAAATAGAAATAGGTCATGTGACAAACAACTAAAAGATGCTTAAATCTAAAATTAATTTGTATTCATAGCCATCAATGTCAGTTTTAAAGTGTACATTAAAATTCAAAACTGTGAGGTATCATTAATGAAAATGCAATACTCATCAATTATTTAAAAAAAAAAAAAGCAAGAATGCAAACGTTTAGATACTCAAAAGCCAAAGATCTAATTTTTTTTCCCCCAAAATCTTTTTTTTTTATTGAAAACATGTTTCAAGCCAAGAGTAGTGGTACACACCTACAACTCCAGCTACTTGGGAGACAGGAGGATCAACGCCAGTGTGGACAACTTAACAAGACCCTGTCTCAAAATAAAATAAAAAGGGTTTAAGGATGTAGCTAAGTAGTAGAGTGCCCCTGG
The DNA here is from genome assembly GCA_020662805.1 of Glaucomys volans. Taxonomy (NCBI): domain Eukaryota; kingdom Metazoa; phylum Chordata; class Mammalia; order Rodentia; family Sciuridae; genus Glaucomys; species Glaucomys volans. The sequence continues at coordinate 101,960 of JAJEJO010002128.1, forward strand.
ATTCGATCCCCAGTAACACCCCCCAAAAAAAAGAAAAGAAAGAAAACATGTATCAAAAACATTTAAATTATTTCAAAGTACAACCACCCAGAATTTTTTACTGTTGTCAAGACTGAAGTGCACAGTAATTAATATTAGCCATTAAGAATGTGATCTGTAATTCCATACTGAAATACTTTACCCAACTACAATTAAGTCAAAAAAACCTAAGTAATTAGATGATACCAGTTCCATTTTCCTGTTTGTATCCTTGTCAAATGCAGTAGCTGAAATTAGAAAATTCAGTCACTTTTAAACTGCATTCCAATTTAAAGAAAAATTTGTCAATTTTTGTATCATGCATTAATGCAATGTTTTCTTAGTAAATAAATATTTTAAAAGATTTGTAAAAACTACAAAATCTAGATGCTAATGTCAGTGACAGTTTAGGAGCTGATTTGTAGCCACTTTGGGTTTAAATATAAAATTTTTTCCTTGCTTTTTGAAAAATACTACAAAACTCACTTTAGAAAAAAAATAGGAAAAATATGTGTAATATTCCTCCATCTGTTCCAACTATTGGCAAAAATGAAATGAAATTTTTTTGTGTGTATGAGCCTATATTCTTAATGTTCAGAAAAATACAAGTAGGCAGCATTCAGTATTTGTAGTGCGACACAAAAAGCATGCAGCATGAATGCTGTGAACTTGTATTTTTATAAAATGGCTTTACCCCGCCCATTCTTTTGGAATCTAAGTGTCATGCACATAGAAGGCAGAATATGAACATCACAGGATCCCTATCCACTACAAGTGGAAAGTACATGTGAAAAACAATGAATTCAAAAGTAAGTATGTGACTTATATCATGGTGTGTGTGTTTGTGTGTGTGTGTATGTTTTCATCCATAGTTCCTGACTTATGGCTCCTATAACTCTTGTAATTCCTTAAGAAGTAGAACAATAAAGAGTACCTTAGGTTAAAGTTTCGGCCTTTGGCTTTAGAGTGATAAAAGTGAAAGACAGTGCTGTTATTTATAACAAGCCCCATTTGACCACTCCTCAGTTTTTATTGATAAGGTGATTTTTTTTCAAAGTTTCTAGATAATCAGATTAGGAGCAGAGGGAATAGCTGCCAGGAGAACCTGCCAAATGCTTGGGGGGAAAGAACTCAACAGTCCCATCCACCCATCACCAGTGAGGGGAGAGGGATTGAAGTTTATATTAATGGCCCAATGACTTAATCACATCTACAAAATAAAACTTCCATAAAAATCTAAAAAGACTGTGTTCCAGGGGCTTCCAGGAAGGTGAAGAAGAACACATCCCTGTACCAGGAGAGGCACACCTAAACTCCACAGGGTCAAAGCTTTTCAGCTCAATGCTCTGCCAGACTTCACCCCATGAACTTCCTTATTTGCTATTCATTTATATCCTTTAAAATATCCTTTATAATAAATGAGAAACATAAGTGTTTGTACAAGTTCTGTGAGCCACTCTAGCAAATTAATTGAACCCAGGGAGGGAATCATGAGAACACTGATTTATAGTCAGTCAGAAGCCAAAATTTAATATATATATTGAATTATATTAAGTTAAATTGGCAAATAAATGTAGGTTGAAGAAAAAAAGATGTACTAGTCAAAGCACTTCTATAGATTATTACAATAGCATTATCTGATATAGGGCAAAGACTAAGAGTTTAAAGGCAACTGCTATTTCTACAGAGTATTCCAACAAATTTCTTCTTTCAAACCATATATAAGCCAAATTACCTACTTGCATATTAACCCATAAATTTACCATGAATGAAAATGTTCTTAATATTATCCTATTAAAATATAAATACAGTGGGGTGCAGTGGTGTATGCCTGAAATCCCAGCAGCTCTGGAGTCTGAGGCAGGAAGATCATGAGTTCAAAGCCAGCCTCAGCAACTTAGCAAGACCCTGAGCAATTCAGCAAGACCCTGTCTCTAAGTAAAATATAATAAAGGACTGGGGGTGTGGCTCAGGGGTTAAGTGCCCCTGGGTTTAACCCCCAGTATCCCCACGCCCCCAAAAAAGTTCAAGGCCAGCCTCAGCAACTTAGACCTGTTGTCTTAAAAATTAAAAAAAAATAATAATAATAAAATAGGACTGGAGATGCAATTCAGTATAAATCTGGGTTCAATTCTCAGTACTTACTAAATAAATGTATAAATAAATAATTGGGAAAAATATCGAATGATATAAAAAATATTTTAGATTTCTAAAATGTAATTGTAAATTTACTTAAAATATTGCCAGCCTCAGCAACTTAGTTAGATTCTGTCTCAAAATAAAAAGTAAAAAGGGCTGGGGATATAGAGGTAAGTGTCCCTGGCCTCAACACCAATCACAAAACAAAAAACCAAAAACCCCAAACAAAACCTATCTATAAAAAAACTTTCACTCATTATATCACTAAATAAAATAGCAAGAAACAGCTTAACCGGCATTCTATAGAAATAAAGAGCTAATATAATCCTGCCAATCTACATATTCTTTATAAGTTCCTATAAACAAAAATGTTAATTACTTCTTCCCCTTTCACCTTTTTGGTGCTGGGTCTCTATTTTTATGTGTTAGGAATGTGGAGTCTACATTTAATTGCTGCATATTAAAAATATAAATTTCAACATAAAAATGTTTTAATAATTGTTTTTATTTTCTCATTGAGCAGAATAATTATAATATATGTCTGCTTCATAACTTCATAATTTAGTTTCATTTGCCAATGTTTTATAAACTTAGGGAGTTTTCTTAAAAAAATTCTTATAATTATTCTCTCATTTAAGTAGATGTGAATGAATCTTTACACTTTTTTTCTTTTGAGAAATAATTATCTTTTGCTTTTTTTTTTTTTTTGGTGGTGCTGGGGATTGAACCCAGGGCCTTGTGCTTGCAAGGCAAGCACTCTACCAACGAAGCTATATCCCCAGCCCGAAATAATTATCTTTGAACTTAATAATTTACATAGAATTTTATTTTTCCATAGTATTTTCTATGACCACAGAGAATACCATGAACCAAAAGGAAAACTGTCAGACCAATCCATAATTTACTAATGAAGATTTACAATCTCAGAATAATAATTCTTAATTTAAAAGTAAAGGGAAGCATTATACCTACAGTGTCCTAGATTTAAGTCTAACAATTTCACTTATTAGCAGTAGTCAATTACCAAACCAAATCCCAATAATGGTGAACTTGAATTGGACACATAGCTTCTTTTTAGAAGTGGTGGATGAACTATATTCTCCAGTGTAGTTCAGTGGTAAAGTGCTTTCCCAGCACGTATGAAGCGCCCTGGGTTCAGTTTGTAGCACCAAGGGAAGAAGGGGATCAGGGGTGGGGGCAAACTGATGAAATCACTAAGGTCCACTATGAAAATTCAAAGTAGTGGGTGGGGGGGGAGGACTGGCAGATCATATCTACATGGACTACATGGATATCCCAGAATTTGCAAGTATTAATTTGCTGAGAAAGATGAAAATGGATTTTAAATGGTATCACATATAAAACCTACAAAGATTTTATATACCCCTTGCTTAAACTATATTTAAAAATTAACAGCTATTAGCTCTAGATGTGTCAACTAGAAGTATCTTTACCACAATATTTTAGTGTTTAAAATGCAATGAGATTATATTTTATATAGGACTAACCGTACTTTTCATAGAAAGCTCTGGAATTAGAAACATTCATTAAAGTAATCAAAAGAAGTAAATACTCTCATTTATTTAAAATGTGACAAAAAAATGACATTTAACTTAGCGTCCAAAATCAAATCTGTTCTCTAGCATTTAAAACATGCTCGTATATTTTTTATGACTTTTAAACATCTGTACAAAATCAACTGAGTATTCTAAAAAAAACCTATCAAAATAAAAGCCATAAAAAATTTTAAGTGTGTTAGGTGAACCAATAGTGGAACGGAGAAGGAGTAAACTACTGACTATTCACAAAATAATCACAAAAACCAATCCAGGATATTTGAAAACAATTTCTGATATAAAACACATTGTTGAACCTTAGTTATTCTTCGTAAGGTTGCTTTTCTTACTGGTAACAATGACTTCAAATCTAAACATCTTGTCTGATAAAGTCACCAGATGTAAGGACATATTTTCAGATTAAAGAAGAAAGATACTCAGAAAAAACTGTAAGGCCAACATTCATGTTGTCAAGAGATTAAAATATCTAGAACGCACAAAGTGGCTGCAAACCTGCTTTGTCAACACCTTACATGCCAACCTTCATTTTCTACTTTTTTTCTTCTTCTAATTAATGTAAAGTTCAAAACTTTACAAAAAGGTTTAGTTTCAATCAGTATCAATCCACTATTTAGAAACAAACAAACAAAAAAAAAAACCCCAAAAATAAAAACAAAAACAAAAAGGAAGGAAGAAAGAAAGAAGAAAAGACTTATGAAGAAGTCTGAAAACGAGACCGACCTATACCCTGGGTGAGATTGGATGGGTTAAGTGTCTCTGGCACTATTTGTCTTCACTATTGACAGACACTGTCACACAACCCACCACACGATGCCTGTCTCTGAATGGCGAAGCTAGAATGCAAGTTAAGTGTATTAATAGAAAAAACAACTAGCATCCCAGCATATAAAATAAGCAATCCAGATTAATTAACAAAAAAAATTGTAGGACTGATCATTTAATTTACATGTTTAAAGCAATTTCAATTTCCCATTTATACTTATCCCACCCAACATAAGTTTACATGCTACAATAAGCAATGTTTTAAAATAAACTTTAAAAAACTAAATCATTAATATTCAAATAAATGCATATGGGAAAATTTCTTACCCAAATTTTTTGTTAACTCATATTCACCAATTCGTTCTTCTGTTTATAAATGCAATCTAATCCATAAGTCAGAATGCTCTCTCTCTTTCATGTGTTTTTTAGGCTATGCTCATACCCAAACTCTCTTAGAGAAAGAAAATATGTTCTGAATAATACAATCAAATTGTAAGAGATACCTATATTTTAGCAGCAAAAGAATCTTCATTTCTCAGGTCATGCTGATTCCTTTTCCTTCCCTCAAAAAAAGTTACCAATTTATAATTTTAAATTAGATATGCTACAGTGCATAAAATATTTGATCCAAAAGCTCTATTTTAAAGAATTATTACACTACTGTTAAAGTCTAAAAGTTTGCTACTCATTTCCTGAAGATCATCTTTTTATTCCCCAGTCCACCAAACTGTAATTCAGGATTCTAATACTCTAAAATAATACTTCTTCTTTTGTTAATATGAACTCTCCTGAAGTACTCATGCACCACATAACATGAATTTTCAATTAACAAAAGACTGATTATTCAATGGTGGTCCAAATACATTATATGATTTAGTAACATAGCTGTCTTAGTATGTGTTAAGGACACTCTGATGTTTGCACAATGATAAAATTGCCTTATGATACATTTCCCAAAACTTAACCTCTTTGTTAAGTGATGCATAACTATAAATTTTATTTTGGTGCTGAGGATACAACCCAGGGATTCACATATGCTAGGCAAGCATTCTACCAATGAGCCACTTTAGCAGTCGATGACTGTAATTATTTTTAGCTTGTGAGAATGCAATATATACATAGAATATTTATTAAAGAATGCTTCCTAGAAAATAAGATGTTTTTTATTTCCTGACATTTAGGGAAATGTTTTAAATCAATCTGTTGTCCCACCAACCCAAAGTATTTAAGCACAGTGCAAAACACGTACTAGGTATATAGTAAATTACTTGTTATTTGCTTGTTTGGTAGCACTGGAAATGGAACTCAGAGCCTCACACATGCTAGGCAAGTGCTCTACTTGTAGCTACATTCCCAGCACAATAATTGGGTTTTTAAGTCCTTTTCAAGTTCTTTCCTACAGGTACAAAAGATGTTTTCTATTATCCAGTGAATGAAGTACTACTGGGTAGCACTGCTGGTCAACAGTGGGTTAAGAGATTAAATCCCAGACATAACTCTCTACCTCAAATAATTTCAAACAAAAAGAAATTACACTAGTTTGCAAATACATTTATTATACTGCCAAAGACCCAGGTATAAGTAAAAAATTAAACAGCCATCTTTACAGAATGATAATTCCTTCAGAAACTGTTCTTCCTATGACTCATCATCTTCTATCAATGTTCTTTTTATATACAAGTGTTCCTATTGAGAATGACTCTTCATATAAAAAAAATTTACATTGTAAAATGGTGTGGCATTTGTAAATCTAGTTTTTAGTTTTTTAAGTGTTAGGGAAGAAACTCAGGGTCTGGTATATGCTAGACAAGTGCCCTACCACTGGGCTACTTCCCCAGCATTTTTTCCCTCAGTACTGAGGCATGAACCCAGGGTTACTCTATTAATGAGCTACATCCCAGTCCTTTTTATTTAATTTGGACATAGGTTCTTGCTAAGTGGCTGAGGCTGGCCTTGAACTGGATATCCTCCTGCCTCAGCTTCCCAAGGAACTGGGATTACAGCCATGCACCACCATCCCCAGATAAATGGTAGCATTTGTTAAAAGAAAATACATCAAACAAAGAAATAAAGTTCTTGTTATATGAATTATGTCAATGTTTTTGCTTATATTATGCTATCAGTGAGATAAAAAATGAGCTCACTTCTGCACATTATTTTTTTCTTCTTTTCCAATAGCAGGCATTGAACCCAGGGCCTTGCACATTCTAGGCAAGTGCTCTACTATTGACATTGACCTACATCCCCAGCCAGGTGAGTTAACTTTTTAAGTGTAATTATACAAAACACATAAAAACAGCACCTATTTTATGTAAATATTTGTTCTATATGTGGTTAAGAATCTCTGACCATTTTTTAAATGCAGTTCTAAAGGCTGGTATATAGCTCAGTGACAGAATTCTTGCCAAGTACATGTAAGGCCCTGGATTCAAACCCCAGCACAAAAATTACTAATTAATTAAAATGAAATACTGTTCTACAGACTCAGGTAACATATAAATGTGTTTTCTTTAATCAGAAAGTGAATAAATAATTATTTCTAAAAATTACTGCTAGCCGGGCACAGTGGCCCACGCCTGTAATCCCAGCACTTGGGAGGCTGAGGAAGGAGGATCGTGAGTTCAAAGCCAGCCTCAGCAACTTAGCGAGGCCCTAAGCAACTCAGTGAGACCCTGTCTCTAAATAAAATACAAAACAGGGCTGGGGATGTGGCTATGTGGTGGAGTGCCCCTGAGTTCAGTCCCTGGTACCAAAAAAAAAAAAAAAAGAAAGAAAAAGAAAAAGAAAAAGAAAAATTATTGCTAAACAGTCAGGCATGGTGGCACATACCTATAATCCCAGCTACTTTGGAATCTGAGTTAAAAGGATCATAAGCTTAAGGCCAGCCCAGAAAACTTAGTGAGCCCCTGTCTCAAAACAAAATAAAATGGGCTAGAATGTAACTTATCAGAAGAGGTCTTGCAATTGCACAGCAATTACAAGGCCACAGGTTCCATCCCCAATACAGAGGGGGCGGGGAAAAATGTTGTTGCTAAAAATTAAGAGGACAATAAAAGGAAAATATTTAAGGAACATAGCACTAACAGTCCAAGTTTACTTTCTATTAATGACATTTATAATGTAGAGAGCCACCTGAATAAGCAGCTGTCTCTAAACTAATTGTTATGGCTCCAAGTTTGCTTATACTTTTCATTCTAACAAATCTGAATATACACACAAGCTATCTTTATATGTAAGTATGTATATTTACATTTGCTATGGAATTTCAGAATATTAAGACAGAAGGAAGAGTAGAGATTTTTTAAATCTACTTGTGGAACATGTCTGTAACTAGGCTCTGACTTCCTTCTGAAGTGGTTCAGTTTTTCTAGGAAAAGTAAGTGGTGCCATATGACATCAACTCACAACATTTTAGTTTATAACATCAATAAACGGGTGAATTAATTATCGGTCTTGTTAATGGCTTTATTTACAAATAACATACTATCTAAATGGTGAAAATTCTGAAATATATAAACCCAGTTAACCCAGCAAGCAAGTTCATTCTTCAAATATAGTCAATTCAAGAATGAAATCCAAATTACACAGCAGTAAGTACTTTCCAGTACAATAAGTTATAATAAATTCAACAGGATATGTAATTCTGTTGCTGTTTATCAGTTTTTTTAAAAATTAATATTCTTCTAGAAATCATATTTCCAATTTGCAAGTCCTAACACTTCTAAGAAAAGGGCATGGCTTTTTCAAAATAATAGCCTACAGACTTCTTCATCTAGGATATTATGTTCCCCTAATCCAAATGATAGCACATAATATTAAATTCCCTCAGGAACAATGAATGGCAAGGAGTAAAAAACTAAGACCTCAGCAATAAGGTACCTTGGGGCTGGAATGATTGAGATATGATTATATACAATGATATGAAAACTGTCTAGCACAATTCCAATAACAAAATGGAAACTTGAAAATATAACATTTTCTTCACCTCATTTTTGGTATGTTTTTGATGTTATGGATGATTTAGAAACTCCTTTGAGTTTAATTTAAAATGATTAAGAGGTCTGAAGTGAATTAAAGATAGCTGTTCTTTGCTTTAATTCTGGATTGTGGATTAGCAGCATATTTATTCATATACTCAGTAATATATCAAGGGGAAAAAAACCTATATTGGTGAATCTGAGAAACACATTTGTAATAATTAAATAACAAAGAATGTCCATAAATACCCATATGCCCAGCCTCTAAATCTTAAAATTTAAATTGATTTAAAACTTGTGAAACACAAACCTTTATGGCAGAACTAGAAGTCTGTTCCCACCAGGCCCTCATACCTGATAGCAGCCAATCCGGCTCCTTCAAAACTCTGAAGAATTAACTACATAAGAGTCATCATTTTTATGCATTTCATATTTAAACAGCAAAAGCCACATTTTTTTTAATTCACAGAAATTTAAATTAATGTGCATTTCCCTAGACATCTAGTCTTTTAGCCAGGAAAACACTGAGTAACTTGGTAATATACTCCAAATCTCTCTTTTTGACAGTATTATCACCAAGGACATTAATATGTCAAATAAAAATGTGACTCTAATGATTTATGTAACAGGTTTCCCTACAATAATTATTTTGTAATTTAAACCCTTTTTATTTCTAATGGTATAAAATAAAGGAATCTTTCTATCAATATGACATTAGAATACTAGAATAAACTATGTTGGATACTAAAAGTAAATTATGTTTAAAAAAAGATTGCAAATAACGTTTTAGATCACAAAAACTTTCTGTATGAATAAAAGAAAACTACCAAAGGTGACCTCCTTATTCTCTTCACCATCTTTATGATGTCAATAATTTCAAGATAGTTAAGAATTCATTACTTCAGAATGCTTGCTGTGGTCAAATCTCTTACTTTCATAATTTTTCCAACTCATAATTTCAATCTAATTTTATCTGGAGAGAATTTTCTCAACTATATTGGGAATGAGGGTAACATTTCATTAGTGACTCAAAATAAAGAACTTTTAATATTTACATACAGAAATTTGTGAAATTTAGTTTGGTATTATTTAAAAAGAGGAGTTGTTCTTTTCCCAAGCCTATCTAACATTTTTTCAGTTTTTAAAAGGAACTGGATCTACTGTAAACAGATGTTAAAAAGCACAGAAGAAACAGACTTTTAGTTCTATACAGATTCAACATGTCTTCAAAAAACAATCTCAAAAAATATAAAAGAAACCAGTTAGTCAATTTCTACATGTGGATTTAAAGTGAAATACTTGATAAAAATATTTTATTTCACATTTTATTATCTGATACAATTTTTAAAACTTTTAACTCCACAAAAATATTTAGAGCCATTTTGGAACCCAGTGGATATAATGTGAAACAGGTCATCTTCTCAATTTGATTTCTAAAAAGTTCACAAATTCACAATTAAATCCACAGAAACTGTTAGAAAATGTCTGGCAACACATGAACAGTGAGCAGGGCTGATAAGTTTCTTTATCATATTTAAAGTTTTCCTGCCCTCAACCAGGAAGGTGTCATACTGCCTATACAGTTTGGGAAACATTTAAACCACTACCTTCCACTTCACCGTTCTCTTTTTGAAACAAAAAGAATGAACTGAAAACAATGGTCTGATGGACTTTAGTTAAGAGGTATCCTATTAGGTAAGAAACCTCTAATTCGAAGGCCAGATAAAACTTCAGAATATATAACATTTTTCTCATTTTTCTAAAGTGAACACACTTAGCAATGTATAAAATCCCAACTAGAAATTACAGTTGGGTAAGCTAGTATTAAGGAAAGCATCCATACTAATTTATCATTAATTAAAACTTTTTTCTATTAGCTTATGTGTCAATCTTTTATTGTATTTCAAAATAAAATTTGGAACCAATCTTACATAGTTATAAAGTGTATGATTTGAGAGCTGAGTAAAAGTAAACTTGATAAATTTCAAACATTACTTTCTATATGCTTTCATTGATAGAAATGTCTTTACATAAATATTATATTTTTATTCAAATCTTTGATAATTTGATGGATGTAAAATATAAAATCACATGTATTTTTTAATGTAGAGAAAAATTATAGTAACATGAACAAAAAAGATACTTGAGAGATTGAGTCCTTTTTCGAAGTATATAAAACATTTTTCTCTTTGAGAAGTATTTAAAAATAATCGTTAAAAAGACAGCTGAGTGAAGTGGCACATACCTATTTTCTCAGCAACTCGGGGAGGCTGAGGTAGGAGGACCACAAGTTTGAGATCAGACTCAACAACTTAGGAAGACCCTCAGCAATTTAGTAAAACCCCGTCTCAAAATAAAAAGTAAAAAGGGCTGGGAACACAGCACAGTGGTAGAGCAACTCTGGGTTCAATCCCCAGTATCACAAAAATAAATAAAAAAATAAATAAAGGCTAAAAAGAAACTCAAATATAATTTTCTATCCATAGCTTAGTATTTAACCTTTTTATGTGCAGCCAATAAAAATTTTAAACTGGTTCCCATATTTGAAGACAAGATCCATTTTAGAAATTGGCACTTATTATTTTTTGAAATAATAATTACATTAAGAAAATTATATTGAAAAATTTTAAGGTTAAAGGCATATACTTTAAAACCTCCTTAAAACAAACCCTCAAATCACACTCTTTTTGATATGAACTTTGCCAGCACTGTTCATGTTGGCCAGATAATATCCTAGGTTTCTTTAATAAAGTAAAATGAAATGCATACCAGCAGCAACTACAGCTGGAGGAGGCGAGCCTGCCTCACCACCACTTGTCTGACTCATTGATGCTACAGATGTTTCACTAGATGGAGGTAACTGTAACTCCTTTGGGAGAAGATCATAGACAGATTCTGTGGGGGGAAATGGAAGGAGAAAAATAGTTTTAAAGAATCATTTAACAACCTAATTAAATGTGCATGAAATGAATATCCTTTCACAAGAAATGTTATTCACAAAAATCAACATCATATCATGAATGTTGTAAAGAGTTATTAGCAATTTTTTTCTTTTAGTGTAATTTTCCTTTCATTCTGCTTCCTGATTTTTTGGCTTTATTCCTTGGGTTCAAGAAAGTCTCTAGAAAGTTATTAAATCTTAAAAGTGATTAAAACTAGACAAAGAAAAAAACCCAAGATCCTCCAATATATTCCTTTGTACCAGTGTAACTTGCCATCCTTCACATAAGATGGAATATATTAGCATATATCAGCTTTAAATTGGCTTTTCTAATTAAGTCCATTAGTCTGAACCTCTTCTTTTACTTGATACCCTTTAGCAAAGAGTGTTTTAATCCAACACCATCATAATTCACTTTTCATGCCTGAACAAAATAAAAAAGGAATGTCTTGCCCAAGGAAATACTTGCATTTCTCTGAGGCATCTCTGACTCTTGAAGGGCACAGGTATGCAATGCTCTTACATGAGGAAGCTTATAAAAACATATTTAAGGTTATGATTATTTTTGTATCCCTGATTACAGAGCCTTCTATCTGCAGAAAGTATTTTATAATAGTTTAATTGTCCATAAAATTAAATTTGTATCTGTTACTTTAAAAACTGCTTTGTGATTATCATTATATAGTTTTAGATGGAAATAATTTTCAAGATATTGTCTAAAGGTACTAAAATCAATGTTGGAAGGAACTTTGAGAGACCAGTTACCATATGCCTATTTTCAAAAGAACTAAGGCACAAAGGCCTAGTATTCTAAGAAACCCAACATTCCAACAATTAAAGATTATTAATTATCTGCATGAGTGACAAAGAAAAAAATTAGCACTACTAGACAGCATATCCTTGATAACACTTTTAGTTAACTGATTACTGAATTCATAAATACTTTGGTCATCCCAGATCATCACTACAGTATGTATCCTAACTTTGATATGGATAGGGATAAGGAAAAAGGTCATGAAGGAAAGCTAAAGTCAGAAGTTGTATAGTTAAATGATCTTCATTTACAGTAAAGAATAAACTTAAAAATTTGTTAAGAAAAATCCTATTTCCTAATACTTAAATGATCGTCTTCAAAGTATCTGGCAAGCCGGGCGTGGTGGCGCACGCCTGTAATCCCAGCACTTGGGAGGCTGAGGCAGGAGGATTGCGAGTTCAAAGCCAGCCTCAACAACTTAGCGAGGCCCTAAGCAACTCAGTGAGACCCTGTCTCTAAATAAAACATAAAATAGGGCTGGGGATGTGGCTCAGTGGTGGAGTGCCCCTGGGTTCAATCCCCAGTACCAAAAAAAAAAAAAAAGTATCTGGCATATGCAGCATCTGTCTGATTGAATACAACATGCCTGGTTGCAATTTTTCAGCTTGATATATGTTTCTAAAGACCTTAAGGAAATTACTTCTAGCTTTCAAATAATACAGGAAAAGGGGAGATGGGATCTAATTAAATGACATTATCAACAAACATTCATTCTGATACAGTTTTCTCTCTCAATTCTTGTTGAAAACAAAAAGTTCCTTAGATATGCCAGGTGTGGTAGGGTACACAAGTAATCCCAAATACTAGGGAGGTTGAGACAGGAAGATTATAAATTCAAGGCCAGTTTGGGCAATTTAGAAAGACCCTATCTCAAAATAAAAAGGGCAAGGGATGTAGCTCAGTGCCACCACACTTGGCTATGGAACTTTCTCAGAGTACCACTGGGTTTATCCCGATTAACATCAAAAACAAAAACAAAACAAAATTAACAACTATGGGTTAACAATTTCATTGAGACTTAAATCCTCATTTAAACTCTTCGTTTACCCTGATAACCTCAAAAGACTTTTCCCTCCAAGTTATAATTGTACAACCTGACCACACATACCTACTTTTTTTGTTGGGGGGTGGGGCATGCAGAGGGATTACTGGGGATGGAACCCAGGGATACTTAACCACTTAGACACATTCTCAGTCCTTTTAATTTTTTATCTTGAGATAGGATCTTCCTAAATTGCTAAGGGTGGCCTTGAACTTGTAATCCTCCTGCCTCAGCCTTCGAAATAGCTGGGATTACAGGTGTGTGCCACAGATCAGCTGGCTACAAATCTTTTTATCTGCTTCCATCAATACCAAAATATTAAAGTAATATAATATAAATCTTGCTATGAACACTACTGTGATGTTGTCCTAAATTCAAACTAATCTCTACTAGTTAATGAAAGCACTCCTGAACAAGAGCACAGGTTCTTTAATTTTATGAAAATGATCAGTTCTAAGTAAGTGCTAGTCATTTCATGTTACATCACAATATCTATTTTTGCTGTTATCTTTTAAATTAGTTCAGAAAGATAAGGGAACAATGACATTCTAGGTTTATAAACACAAAATATTTAGAAACACAATGGGAAATTCATAATGGAAAGACAGCTTCTGAGAAAAGACCTCTTTTACAAAAGTCGACTTAGTAGTAAAATCACCAGGTAGGGATGGGGAGCAAATAAATAAGATTTTTTCCTAGAATGATAAAAATGTTCCAAAATTAGATTAAGGTGATAGTTACATAACTCTGCAAATATACTAACAACCACTAACTGTACTCCTCTAAATGGGTAAACTTTTTAAAAGTATTTTTTTAGTTACAGATGACACAATACCTTTATTTTACATATGTTTTTATGTGGTGATGAGGATCTAATCCAGTGCTTCACAGGTGCTAGGCGAGCACTCTAACACTGAGCCATAACCCCAGCTCTAAATGGTAAGCTTTTATATGTAAAGTATGTATCAATAAAGCTGTCTGTTTTAACAAAAAAAAGGGTGAGAAAGCACAAATGAGAAGTACACAAGAGCAAGCAGTTCCTGATAAACTCATGGATAAAAACAGCTTCCATTTGTGAAAAGCAAAACTGTGAAGAAGGCCAGGCTGCAAACCAATTTGTCTTTTAAGGCTATTCTACTGAAGGAAAATGAAAATGCTGTAGGCACAGTTATACTAAATCACTAAAATATGTGATGAAATCTCAAAAAGTTCTTTTAAACAAAATAAAGAAGTGTCAGCTTAGTAAAATAGATGAGTTTTAATAAACAGCACTCAAAAATGTACAGGTTCAACCTGAAGGTAGGTAGTTATTATACTTAGAACCTGAACAAGGATTTCAAACCTGGAAATGACAGAGGCTTAAGAAGGATATATTGTCATAATTCATCACACATAATGGAAGACTAAAATATGTACCCAAAGGAATATGGTAAATTTAATGAAGATGAATATAACAGCTGATCAAAAACTTCACAGCAGCTGTGCACAGTGACGAATGCCTGTAATCCCATTAACTCGGGAGGTTCAGACGGGAGAATCCAAAATTCAAGGCCAGCCTAGGCAATTTAGCAAGACCCTATTCAAAATTAAAAATAAAGCCAGGCATGGTGGCGCATGCCTGGAATCCCAGCACTTGGGAGGCTGAGGCAGGAGGATTGCAAGTTCAAAGCCAGCCTCAGCAACTTAGCAAGGCCCTAAGCAACTCAGTGAGACCTTGTCTCTAAATAAAATACAAAACAGGGCTGGGGATGTGGCTCAGTGGGTGGAGTGCTCCTGGGTTCAATCCCCAGTACCAAAAAATAAAAATAAATAAATAAATAAAGGACTGGGGGGCTGGGATTGTAGCTCAGTGGTAGAGTGCTTACCTAGAATGTGTGATGCACTGGGTTTGATTCTCAGCACCACATATAAACAAATAAAATAAAAGTCCATCAAAATAAGAGACCCAGAATAGCCAAGGCAATTCTTAGCAAGGAGAGTGAAACAGGAGGCATCACACTACCGGCCTTAAATGATATTACAGAGCAATAGTAACAAAAACAGCATGGTATTAGCACCAAAGCAGACATGTAGACCAATGTTACAAAATAGAAGACATAAAGACAAACCCACATCAATACAGTTATCTCACACTAGACAAAGGTGCCAAATATATACATTGGAGAAAAGACAGCCTATTCAACAAATGGTGCTGGAAAAACTGGAAATCCTTATGTAACAAAATGAAATTAAACCCCTATCTCTCACACTGCACAAAAATCAACTCAAAGTGGATCAAAGACTCAGGCACTAAAACAGAGACCCTGAATCTAACAGAAGAAAAAATAGGTTCAAATCTTCATCATTTCGGCTTAGGACCTGACTTCCTTAACAGCACTCCTGAAGTGCAAAAAGTAAAATTGAGAATCAATAAATGGGATAGATTCAAATTAAAAAATTTCTTCTCAGCAAAGGAAACAATCAATAACGTAAAGAGCTAACACAATGGGAAAAAATCTTTACCACATACACCTCAGATAGAGCACTAATCTCCAAGATATACAAAGAACTCAAAAACCTTATCACCAATAAAAAACAAGTAACCCAATCCATAATGGACCAAGGAACTGAACAGATACTTCACAGAATACAATTGATTAACAAATACATGAAAAAATGTTCATCATCTCTTGCAATTAGAGAAATGCAAAAATCAAAACTACTCTAAGATTTCATCTCATTCCAGGCAATTATCAAGAATACAAGCAATAGTTAATGTTAGCGAGGATGTGAGGGAAAAGGTACACTCATACATTGTTGGAGGGACTGCACGTTGGAAACCAGTATGGAAATTCCTCAGGAAACGGAATGGAACCACCATTTGACCCAGCTACCCTACTCCTTGGTTTATAGCCAAAGGACTTAAAATCAGCATATTACAGTGACACAGTCACATCAATGTTTATAGCAACTCAATTCACGATAGCTAAACTATGGAACCAACTTGGATGCCCTTCAATAGATGAATGGATAAAGAAAATGTGGTACATAAACACAATGGAGTATTAGTTGAAGAATGTAATTATGGCATTTGCAGGTAAATGGATGGAACTGGAGAATATCATGTCAAGTGAAATAAGCCAATTCCCAAAAACCAAAGACTGAATGTTTTCTCTGATAAGCAGATCCTGATACATTGGAGGGTGGGTAGGGAAGAATGAAGGAACTTTGGATTGTGCAGAGGGGAGTGAGGGGAGCAGTGGGGCAGTGGGGACGGGAAGGACAGTAGACTGAGACAGACATTATTACCCTATATACATGTATGAAAATTTTTTTAAATATTTATCACTGTCAAAAGATAATGAAATTATTTTTCAATATCACATATTACTTTACTAAGATTACTCTGAAATGTTCACATTTTCCCTGTTCCCATGAAATTGATGTGTACTTACTAAGAATAAAAATAAATAAATAAAAGTCTATCAACAACTACAAAATTATTTAAAAAAAAAAAAAAAAGAAAGAAAGAAAGAAAGAAAGAAAAGAAAGATTAGGGATAAAGCTCGGTGGTAAAGCATCGCCTGGGGTTAAGTCCCCAGTACCAAAAAAAAAAAAAAAGTTTACAACACTTACATGTATTTACTTTCCCTGGCCTTTTGTTAAATCTAGAAGTTATTTT
The DNA here is from genome assembly GCA_020662805.1 of Glaucomys volans. Lineage (NCBI taxonomy): Eukaryota > Metazoa > Chordata > Mammalia > Rodentia > Sciuridae > Glaucomys > Glaucomys volans. Next base: position 118,891 of record JAJEJO010002128.1, read on the forward strand.
ACTTTTGTTTTCTAGTGGAAGCCTTTCCTCAGTCTAACAATTGAGATGGTTGCTTTCTTCTATATTTTTTCCATTAATATTGCTAATAATATTTAAACAACTCACCTATGGTTCAATATGAATTTAAATTAACAAAATTCCAATGTAAGTATACTACTTAACTATTCACATGGCAGCAAAACATTTAGTGCAATATAATACCTAACTCCAGTAACATAAATTAGTAATATAGGGTTATGAGAAAAGAAATTAAGCAGAAAGGGGAACACATTCAGAATATCAAGAATTTGTCTTATATTGATGCAACAGTACTGAGCATAAGTCAACTGGAAGGAGGAAATGGAGGAATGAAATCACCATTCTCAAATATTGAAAACAAACTAATTCTTCCCAAGTTGGGGGGAAAGGCAACAACATAAAAATGGGTTGACCTGGCTGGCTTGTTTGTTTGGTCATTCTGTAAACTTTAATTGATTCATTTATATCACCAATTATTTCTGTATCAATTCAGTCTTTATTCTTCAACACCAGCAATGAGGAAGTGGATGAATTTCACTACATCATGCTCAAAGTAGACAGAAATTCTATCCTGAGGGCACAGGTCAGTAAAAGAGAACGGAAAAATTGGTAACTTAATAGTAGAGCTTTTCTCCCCCTTTCCCGGTTGAGCACACTGACCACTCTATCCCATTCTTTGCATCTTTATTCTGTTATTGCTTGTTCCAGGAAGCTGTGAACCTCTGAAATACATTCCCTCTCACTTTTTACTAAAATATATAAATATATAAATATACTAAAATATATAAATATATAGAAACATATATGTAATATATAATATAAAATATATAACATAATTTTTAAAAATACAGTGGAGCTATTCACAGACAGAGCACAACCTCAGAGAGCTGCTGCAAGGCTTGCATAGAGTAATTTTTGTTAAAAAGGGTTCTATAAGTTGTTATTTCTTTTTAGAATATTTTTAGAATATTCATTGCCACCGCACCCTTGATGACCCAAGAACAAGGGAGTCAGAGAGTAAGATCAAAATTTTCAGAGTCCATTTACTTTATGACTTTTCTCAAGACTATCTTATTTACTTTCTGGTCATAAAGTCATACACAACTAATACTGTTTGTGTTCACTTGTCAAGCAAATAACTAAATGGAAATATCTGTAGTTAAAAAAAATGATGTTATTTTGTGTTGGGAATGCTTTAAATGTGTAACAAAAAGTGAGCTTATGCTCAAAACAGACATTAGATACTCAAACAATGAATTTTCCCTGATAACAGAAGTAACACTATAATACTGAAAAATTCATTTGTAACACTTATTTTGTTTTAAATATGAAGGTTTACCTTTCCTTTTCTTCTCACTCTAATTCTGATGCTACCATAAGGCATCTGAAAGATTTTTTTTAACTTTAAAAAAATATATGGTTTGGGAAGTAACAACCTTATTCTTCTATCTTTCCACTGACTATCTCGATAAACTGGAATCCCAACGTTCTAGTTTCATATGAGACATTCTAAAACAAAGCACCTGGCACCAATACAGGTCTACATTAAGAGAGACAGCATTCATTTTGTTAAAAAATACTTCAGGCTTGACAGTCATCATACTTGGCATGGAAAAAACTCAGCTGGAAAAAACTTACAAATCATGGGTCTAATGGATATTTCGTTTCTGAAAGATTATGGAGTCCAGGAATTAGGTGGGTGATGCTCTGTTTTAACAAATTTTTCTGTTTCTTAAATTTAAGACAATTTGCTAGTCTGCTGTCACATATTTACATGTTCATATTATTTCTTCCAGATTGTATTTTACTGCTTTCTAAAAACAATCTACTTCTCTACGGTAATTTTGATAATATACAGCAGTTTACATTCAATCAAATTGGAGAAAAAAAACTAATTGGAGGGCTGAGGACGTAGTTCAGTGTTAGGGTACTTGCCTCATATGCACAAGGCACTGGGTTCAATTATCAACACAGGGGAGGTGGGGGTACTAACTTGAGTTCCACATATATTATAGCATATTATATATTTTTCTTTCCAGTAGATTTTTTTCACTTAAAAAGTTACAGTTAGGGCTGGGGTTGTAGCTCAGTGGTGGAGTGCCTGCCTTGCATAGATGAGGCACTGGGTTTGATCCTCAGCACCACATAAAAATAAATAAAATAAAGGTTAGAAAAGAATCACAATTATTTTCTAACTTCTTAGCATGAAATACAGATTGGAATATACCATTCAACCATCTTAATTATTTACTTTCTAAAGAAATTGGCTGGTGGGTAGAGTGCTTGCCTAAGATATACAATGCACTGTATTCAATAACCTGTACTGGGGGTGGGGGTGGGGGGTAAAGAAATTACCTTTCCTAGAAGAAACAAAACATTAAGGTCATAAAGGACCCATATACCATTAAGCATAACATTTATGGCTTATTTAAAATTTTCAAAGATCTTAAACAAGGTTCAGTATCATAAGTTACCCTTCAGATCTGCTCATGTGGGAGAAATAAGGAAACCCAAAATGGGGAGTTGTAATAGAAGCAGGCAGGGAGGGCATCTGTATAGAAAGGCTGCCAAGTGTGAAAATGTTGGAAACCAAGCAGGTCAAAGAGGGTGTTTTCATGGATGGGCCCCAGCATGGAGTGTTTGTGTTCAAGTGGAATAAGAAAGATACCCACAGGATTTGATGGAGCAGAAGCAAAGAGTCGTTGAGGATCTAACGTTGAGGATTCTAGTCTAGAATATCAAAATCCTAGCAGGAAGGGGCTGGGGTTGTAGTTCAGTGGTACAATGCTTGCCTGGCATGTGTGAGGCACTGGGTTCGAGCCTCAGCACTACATAATAAATAAATTAAATAAAAGTATTTGTCCATAATAAATAAATAGGTAAAAGAGCATAGTATTAAAAAAAAAAATCGTAGCAGGAGCTGGGTGTGGTGACGCACACCCATAATCCCAGTGGCTTGGGAGGCTGAGGCAGGAGGATCAAGCCCAGTCTCAGCAAGTCAGAAAGACCTCTGAAACTGTGAGCCCCAAATAAACTTTTCCTCCTCTAAAATTGTTCTTATTAGGCCTTTTGGTTAATGTGATGAAAAAGATATCTAAAACAGGTCCCATCTACAAGTAACATTAATATATGACATAGGGGATTCAGAACTCATGAATTCTGGGGGAACAAAAATTCAAACCATTGCAGGTGTGCAGGGCACACCATCTACTCAAGGCTGAAGCAGGAGGATCACAAATTTGAACTCATTCCAGGTAACTCAGAAAGAACCTGTCTCAAAAATAAAATTTAGCTGGGCATGGTGAAATCCCAGCATTAGGTTGAGGCAGGAATATCACAAGCTCAAGGCCAGCCTCAGCAACTTAGCAAGCCTTTGCTCAAAATAAAAAAATAAAAATGGCTAGGAATGCAGTTCAGTGGTAGAGTCTTCAGGGTTCAATTCCCAGTACTAAAAAATTAAAAAAGAAAAAAGAATCCACATGTTCCTTCTCTTCCTTTTGCCATAACCACATATTTTGATAAGGAAAGGTAGCAGAATATTAGTTACAAAATATACCATGAGTTATCACTTGGTCATATTTACTTATTTGACACCTTATTTGTCACATTCATAGGCTCAATTATTTCAGGCCATGCCATTTCATTTTCACTATTACCTTCAACCTGACAAAACAGCAATTAAACATACATAAATTTAAAAGAAAATCACTCTTAAGAAGGCCACAAAATAAATGGTGGTGCACACCTGTAATTCCAGCAACTCAGGAGGCTGAGGCAGGAGAATCAGGAGTTTAAAATCAGCCTTATCACCGAAGCGAGGCCCTAAGCAACTTAGTGAGACCCTGTCTCAAAATAAAAAGGGATGGAGATGGGCTCAGTGGTTAAGCAACCCTGGGTTCAGTTCCTGGTACACACACACAGACTAGAGAAAATAAAATCAATCAAGTCTTAAGTAATGCAGTATGAGTTTTAACAAAGTATATGGGGGGCTGGGGTTGTGACTCAGAGGTAGTGCACTTGCCTCACGTGTGAGGCACTGGATTTGATCCTTAGCAACACATAAAATAAATAAATAAATAAAATTCATCATAAGTTATAAGAATATTGTCGCCTCAATAAGACTTAAAAAAAAAGATATGGGACCCCTAATACTCAGAAAATAATGCCAAGAGTTAATAAATGGAATGGCATCAAATTTTAAAAACATTGCACAGCAAAGGAAACAATTAGGAATGTGAAGAGAGAACCTACAAAATGGGAGAGAATCTTTGCTAGCTATAATTCAGACAGCAGATTAATATCTAGAATATATAAAGAACTCAAAAAACTTAACCCAAAAACCCCAAAATAACCCAATTAATAAATGGGCAAATGAATTAAATAGACATTTCTCAAAAAAGGAAATACAAATGGCTAAGAAATACATAAAAAATGTTCAACATCATTAGCAATTAGGGAAATGCAAATAAAAACTACAGTGAGAGCCGGACATGGTGGCACACGCCTGTAATCCCAGCGGCTCAGAAGGCTGAGACAGGAAGATCGCAAGTTCAAAACCAGCCTCAGCAATTTAGCGAGGCCCTAAGCAACTCAGTGAGACCCTGTCTCTAAATAAAATACAAAATAGGGCTGGGGATATGTCTCAGTGGTGGAGAGCCTCTGGGTTCAATCCCCAGTACCGGAAAGAAAAAACAAAAAAAACTACAGTGAGGGGTTGGGGTTGTGGGTCAGTGGTAGAGCACTTGCCTAGCATGTGTGAGGCACTGGGTTCAATTCTCAGCACCACATAAAAATGAATAAATAAAATAAAGGTATTGTGTCCATCTACAACTAAAAAAAAAAATTTTTTTTTTTAAACTAATTCAGGCCAGGCATGGTGGCACACACCTGTAATCCCAGCACTTGGGAGGCTGAGGCAGGAGGATCACAAGTTCAAAGCCAGCCTCAGCAACTTAGCGAGGCCCTAAGCAACTCAGTGAGACCCTGTCTCTAAATAAAATACAAAATAGGGCTGGGGATGTGGTTCTGTGGTTGAGTGCCCCTGGGTCCAATCCCCAGCACCAAAAAGAAAAAGAACAAAATTGTGTCATTTGTAGGAAAATGGATAGAACTTGAGACCATCATGTTGAGTGAAATAAGCCAGTCTTAGAAGGTCAGGGATCATGTGTTTTCTCTCATGTGTGGAAGCTAGAGAGGAAAAAGAAAGGTGTGGTGGGGTTTAATAAAAAACAAAGGGAGGGGGCTGGGGATATAGCTCAGTTGGTAGAGTGCTTGCCTGGCAATGCACAAAGCCCTGGGTTCAATCTCCAGTACCACCAAAAAAAAAAAATCAAAGGGAGGGCAGGGGCTGTGGCTCCGTGTTAGTAGAGTGTGAGGCACTGGTTGGAGTCTCAGCACCACATTTTTAAAAAAAACAAAGATAGTGTGTCCCTCTACAGCTTAGAATATTTTTTAAAAAAATCAAAGGGAAATCAGTATAGGAAAGGGATCAGGAGTGTGAGGAAGAAAACAAGGAGGCAAGTGTTGGGGATTGATATTGACCAAATTATATTGTTAGAGTGTGTCCATATATGAATACATAACGAAAAATCCCATCATATGTACAACTATAATGCATAATTTTAAAAAAAGTAGGAAGAGCAGGAGGAAAAAAGTACAGGATATTAAACAAGTAGAGAAGAGGGAACACTTAAAATTATCTGTGGATAATCAGAATTTCACAGAATATGTGATACCTTAGGTCAATTCTGAACACTAAAAGAGGTATTGAGCAGAAAGATTTGAGAAAAGAGAGAAGTTATAAAAACAAATCTAGGCCGGGCGTGGTGGCGCACGCCTGTAATCCAAGCGACTTGGGAGGCTGAGTCAGGAGGATCACGAGTTCAAAGCCAGCCTCAGCAACTTAGCGAGGCCCTAAGCAACTCAGTGAGACCCTGTCTCTAAATAAAATACAAAATCGGGCTGGGGATGTGGCTCAGTGGCCGAGTGTCCCTGAGTTCAATCCCCTGGTCCAAAAAAAAAAAAAAAAATCTAAACAAGAAGAGTAGTTTTATTTCAGCTATTTCAGTTTTTCAAGTAATTCAGTTAATGCCCTAGGACACGGGAGTTATAAGGAGGAGTAAAAGGAGATTAACCTACCAGAAGCAGGGAAAGGCCATGTTATGAAACACTGTGTATGATGCTATCCCACAACACATAGAGCCTGAGGATTTTAAGCAAAGAACTGGCTATATACTAGGGATATGCACAATAGTCACAGAGATGCAAATCAGTAAGGTTTTTATAATAGCCTAAGCGAGAAATAACGAATTCCTGAATCAAGGTAGTAGAAAGAAGAATGGTGGCAGGATATAAAGATATTTAGGAAACAGGCAAACTGAACTGGATGACTGGCTGCAGAGCAAAAGGGAGAAAGAAAAAAAAGAGTTCCAAGTAAGTCCTAAGAATTCCATCTCAGGAAAATGGATGGAAGGTAAAGCCATTTCCCATGACAGAATATAGGAGGAAGAGTAAATCTGGAAAGATGGTGAATTCAGTTTTAAATGATGAATTTGAGATGTCTATGGGGCATCCAAGTGAATACATAAATAGGAGCAAGATCAAGTAATAAAGAGGAGAAAAATCTAGCAATTGATGCTCCTCATTATATACCCGGCTTTACTTTGTTTTGGGTTTGCTGTTGTTTGGGTTTTTCTTTTACTTTTGTTTTTATGTTATATCTGTTCTGGAACTAGATTCGTTTTTTTAAGGCATGGATTGGTTTTTGTTTGTTTGTTTGTTTGTTTGTTTGTTTTTAATTGAGGTATTGGGGAATGAACCCAGAGATGCCCTACCACAGAGCTATGTCCGCAGCCCTTTTAATATTTCAAGAGGGTCTTGCTAAATTGCAGCACAATTCTCCTGCCTCATCCTCCAGGTTGGCTGGGATTACAGGTGTGTGCCACCACGACCAACTGTCTAGATGATTTACACACACACACCAAAAAACTTATCTAAGAAATGGAAAAAAAACTTGTTCTGAAATCTTGTTCAAATAATAAGAAATGCTACTAATTCTGAACTTACTGAATTGTAAAATAGGCTTCAGAAAAATTTATACTTTTCATAGTATTTCAGAAATATAGCTAATAAAAAATGAAGTAATATATGACTATATCAATGGTGAAGAAATACTACCTGCTATAGAATGAAGCACATTCAGTAAATATTCTCATTTATTTATTCATGTATTCATCGTTCAACAAATATTTAATGACTGTCTTGATGTACACAAGGCAGTGTCCTAGGTTCTAAGAATACATCAACAAAACAGACCAAAAAAAATCTGATTTAGTGGACATTCCATTCCAATGGGTTTAAATTATTATGACTGCCTGTCTGCCTGCTGCTGTGGCCTGAATACTAATGTACTTCCAAAATTCACATTGGAACTTAAAACCCAACATATTAGCATCAAGACAGGAGGACTTTTAGGAGTAATCAACTTATGAGGGATCTGCCACCATGAATGGGGTGAATGCCCTTATTAAAAAAAATTTAAGGGGGAGCCAGGCGTGGTGGCGCACGCCTGTAATCCAAGTGACTTGGGAGGCTGAGTCAGGAGGATTGCGAGTTCAAAGCCAGCCTCAGCAACTTAGCGAGGCCCTAAGCAACTCAGTGAGACCCTGTCTCAAAATAAAAAATACAAAATAGGGCTGGGGAGGTGGCTCAGTGGCTGAGTGTCCCTGAGTTCAATCCCCAGTTCCAAAAAAAAAAAAAAAAAAAAAAATTTAAGGAACTGGGTACAGTGCCACATGCCTGTAATCCTAGCAACTCCCGCAGTTAAGGCAGGAGGATCTCCAAGTTCAAGGCAAGCCTCAGCAACAAAAAAATATAAATGACAAAAATATAAATGTACCTCAGTGGTAAACACCTAATCTCCAGTATACCCACCTCACCAAAAAAAAAAAGAAGAAGAAGAAGAAAAAGAAAAAGGTTGAAGGCAGCTGCCTTTCTTCTTCCAGAATGTAAGGAAAAACCATTTATCACTACTAGCATGTGAGGATGCAACAAGAAGGCACCATCTTCGAAGTGAACAAGCCCTTACCAGACACCAAATCTGCTTGTTTCATGATCTTGGACTCCCCGGCACCCAAAACTATTTAAAATGAATGTCTATTGTATATAAATTACCTAGTCTTGAGTTTTTTGTTATAGCAGCCAGATGGACTGAGAAACATTCTAAAGAGAGAGGGAGACTCCAATTTCTTCTTTAACTTTACTAAACTCACATTTAAATGTAGTATCAATAAAATGAGCTCATTTCTGAAATATAAACAGCAGAAAAATATCTATATTAAAAAATATCTACATTTAAATACCTTAAAACTTTACACTTAAAATACTATTTCACCATTTATATCATCAATACTGAATAGAGATAAATTATATAACCATCTTAAATAAATCTTTTTTAAACTAATCACATACAGATGAGCATACATAATAAACTGCAAATGAAAAGAAACAAGTAGAATTAATATTTTAATTCTCTTATGTATGTTATTTTGGCATTGTCCTGAAAAAGCAGTCTAATTGCCAGGTGCAATGGCACATGCCCCTAATCCCAGACACTCGGGAGGATTTATAGGAAATAGGGCCATATAATATATATTTTATAAAGCTCCACAGGTGATTCTGGCTGAGTCATTGTTTTAAATCATGAAATTCAGCTTCAGAATGAAAATGGACTGACCTTAGTTTTTTACCTCTTTAAGTACTGACATTGAGGCTGAGGTAGGAGGATCCCAATTTCAAAGCCAGCCTCAGGAACGTAGTAAGGTCTTGTCTCAATAATAAAAGGGCTGGGGATGTGCGCAAATGTGCTCAGTGGTTAAGTGCCCCTAGGTTCAACCCCTGGTACCAAAAAAAAAAAAAAAGGAATACTGATACTGATTTTTTTTCTGAAAACAACAGCAACTGGGATAAACCACGTTCTTCCACAGATTACCTAAGTTTTTAAAATCTTGAGGGAAAAAAAGTACATTTGTGTATCAAAAAAGGAAATCGGGGGCTAGGGATATAGCTCTGTTGGTGGAGGGCTTGTCTAGCATACATAAGGCCCTTGGTTCAATTCTCAGCACCCAAAAAAAAAAAAAAGGAAATCAATATTGGATATATTTCCTGACCAAAGTGACAACTATATCACATGGTGGTAGATAATTTTAAATTGATTAACTTAGATTTCATACATGTATACTAAACACCTAAAGAAATTAGCAGAGCTCTTGTTATCTTGAGCCTGAGAGAAAATGTCTAAAATTACCTCTGTTGGGCAAACACCAAAGATTCTCAGTAAGTAAAACTAACCCACTGACAACATTACTCCTTTGCATCTTCTCCTAGTCATTCTCTGGTACAACTACTATTTGTTACATGAAAGCTTAACACTTTCTTACCAAAAAAAAAAAAAGAAGAAAAAAAAAATGATTTGTGCTATACTAACTAGATGTTACTATATTGATGGACAAGACTTTTTAGTATTTCTAAAAAATAAAATATTATTTTAAAATAAATGATGGCATTACAATTTAGTTTAGAAAGTACTTTCAAAGGCATAATATTGACATATGAAAAGTGTTTTGATTATAAAGCATAAGGGAAATGAGTAATTACGACTAATGTCAATCTCAGAATAAATTTGTAAGTGTTTTAATTTTTACTAAAATGTAACATATACATATGGTAAAGTATAAAAATCTTAACAATTGAACAAAATTTTTTAAAGCGAATACACACATAACCACCAACCAACTGATTAAGCATTCTCCTTCATGCTTCTTGCAAGACATCACTCCTTTCCAGGGGTAACCAATCTTTTGGCTTCTATCACCATACAATTTTGGTTTTGAATTTTATATAAAAGGAATCATGCAGTATATTGGCGCAGAACAAAAAAGGCCACAAATCCTTTCTGTACCTGACTCAATTTAATGATTTTTCTCCAAGTGCTACAATTTTATGCTTCTTTCTAAGACTGGTGATTTGGAATTTGATAGCCAATATTGAGAATTTCATCTTATTCTATGCTGATTATTTTAGTACTGCTATAAATATTCTTAAGCTTTGTTTGTGATATGGTTAAGTTGCAGGGAAAAGTTTGATCCTTTCAGGTTTTGCCTTTGTTATAATTTAGATATGTGGTGTCTCCCAAAAGCTCATGTCTGAGACAATGCAAGAAAGTTCAGAAGTGAAGTGATATGGTTATTAGAGCCTTAATCTAATCAGTGCATTAATCCACTGGCAGAGATTAACTGGATGGTAACCATAAGCAGGTAGGGTATGGTTGGAGGAGGTGGGTAACTGAAGGCATGCCCTTGGAGTTTATATTTTGTCAGTGGCGAGGAGAGCAGGTTCTTTCTGCTTTCTTATTGTCATGTTCTGAGCTGCTTTCCTCCATCATACCCTTCTGCTCTGATGTTCTGCCTCATCTCTGTTCCAGAGCAATAGAGTTGGCCATCTATGGACCAAGACTTCTAAACACTGAGACCCCAAATAAACCTGTAATTGTTCCTGTTAGGTCTTTTGGTCACAATGATAAAAAAAAGCTGATTAAAACAGCCTTCATGCTTTCTTAGGCAAGACCAGAGTGTGTTGAGTCCATGTTAATTTTTCCCTTTCAATGAGGCAAGACCTACTACCGCCACTGCCACTACACCACCACTTGGGACTGAACCCAGTGTTGCTCTACCACTGAGCTACATCTCTAGCCCTTTTTATATGTTTTATTTCGAGATAGGGTCTCGTTAAGTTGCTCAGGCGAGTCTTGAATTTATGATCTTCCTGCCTCAGCCTCCCAAGGGCCTGGGATTACAGGCATGTACCACTGTGCCCCACAGACCCTTCTTAACCCTCTCCAATGCCCCTGAAATATGAGGTTTTTAAACTCAGAGCAATGCAAACAGGCATCACACCCAACCCTTTTGAACTCTGAAAGGGTGTTCCCTTCTAATCCTCTCAGGCAGTTTTTTTCCTTACCTTGTGAAGTTCTCCCACATTCATGCAATGACAACTATTCAACCGGATATTCTAAGAGGGCTTCTGGAAATTCTGTGTGTGATTTTCTTCTCTCCAGCACTCTGCCTCAAGAACTCTAGGCATTCTAGTCTCCCAAGACACTAAGCTCTACCAGCTCAACTCGAAATCACTGGACTCTGGTTGGGGTTTCCCCTTTCTGTACCACTGATGGTCTAGAAACTTTCTCCAGGCAGTAAGTCAGGGCATTTACAGGGCTCATCTCTTTGTTAATTCTCTCTCAGGAATCACTATTCTTTATTGCCTGATGTTAAATATAAATAAGTGGAGTGTGGTAGCACATACCTTTAATCCCAGTGATTTAAGAGGCTGAGGAGGAGGGTCACAAGTTTGAGGTCAGCCTCAGTAAGTTAGCAAGACCCTGTCTTGGAGCCAAAAAAAGTGGGGGAGGGGGCGTAGGGTGTAGCTTGATAGTAGAGTGTCCCCTGGGTTCAATCCCAAGTACCAATAAATAAATAAATAACAACAGAAATAAAGAGAACATTATCTCTACATGTATTTTTTTCTGGCTTTTTCAATGTTTGATGTTTCAGGCAGGAGGGCAAAATCTAGTCTCTCTTAAATCTACCTTGGTTTAAAGCAGAAATTATTCTATTGTAATTTTAACCCATATCAATATGTTCTTTTCTTTGCTTAGAGAAAATAATTATATTAACATATTCTACTTGACAACCTTCAATAAATTTGAAGAATTATCAGGTTATTTAACTTAATATTCAAAAATATTGTATGTGTCCCACATAAAACACACTGTCGAAGCCAGCCACAAAAGAGAGTCCCATATATATGTAAAAGTTATCTATGTAAAATACTCTGTACATATATAAGAATATCCTTTATACTCCAGGCAAAAGAGACAATTTAAAAGAAATTAAAGACATTAGTGAGCTGGAGATGTAGCTCAGTGGTAGAGCACTTGCCTAGCATACACAAGACCCTGGGTTCAATCCCCAACACCACAGGAAAAAAAGACACAGTAGTTTCTATCCTCAAAAATCCAAAAATCTAGTCCAAGTATATACACACACCACACAATGAAATATTCAAAGAGTAAGAATAGGGTGCAAAATATTGACAGTAATTATAATTAGAAACCAGAAACAGGAGATAAAGGTCTTGAGTAATCAATAAAAGATTCTTTGAAAAGGTACCTTTTGGGGAAGATCTAATAAAGCCAGCACAAATCTATCATAAAGCAATCAACAGAAATAAATAAATACAGACTCAGAAACTTTTTAAAACCTAGTTTGATAGTTCACAGCAGCAATAGTGAAGACCAGACTATTAAATTTAATAGTTATATTCGCAGAATATAAAGTAACATAAAAATACTAATTACACATTTGTTAAATGAATATTTGAGTGCCTATTTTATGACCCTGCAGATTTATCTCTCCCTCTCCAGTCTCATCTTTCCTACCACATTCTCATTGAGAGACAATGATTTTCATTTCTTCACCTGTATTTCTTTGCAAATGCCATTGTTTTTGCCTGAAACACTGACCTAATTATAGCCCCTTCAACTTACTTCCTTCCAACTAGTTTTTCCTGATCGCTTCAATCTTACATACTCTCCTATGTATTTATCTTACCAGAATATTTATCACATATTTTTCAGTAACTTCCTATTAGACTATGCATATCACAAGGACAATTGGCTGAGTCAGTCTCATTCAGTTTCCTCAGCAAAGAGCACAGTGCTTGACACAAACAGGCACTCAATTGATGAATGCCTGTGGAGCAGGATGTAGTGGTGCATGCCTACAATCCTAGCTACTCTGGAGACTGAAGTAGGATTACAAGTTTAAGGCTATCCTGGGCAACTTGGTGAGATCTTGTCTCAAAGGTGGGGGGAGGGGCTCTCTTTTTCTGGCTGGAACTATGGAGAGTGCCAAAGAGAAGAAAAAGAAGGTTCCTGCTGTGCCAGAAACCCTTAAGAAAAAAAAGAATTATGTGGAGCTGAAGTAAAGTATCTGAGAAAGAAGTCTCCCAAAAGATGCTTCAAAAGGCAAAGAGGAAGCTTATCTATGAAAAAGCAAAGCATTACCACAAGAAATATAGACAGATGTACAGAACAGAGATTCAAATGGCTAGGATGGCAAGAAAAACTGGCAACTTCTATGTACCTGCAGAACCCAAGTTAGCATCTGTCGTAAGGATCAGAGGAATCAATGGTGTGAGCCCAAATGTTTAAAAAGTGTTCGAACTTCTTGGCCTTCGCCAGTCTTCAATGGCAACTTCACTAAGCTCAACAGGCTTCAATTAACATGCTGACAATTGTGGAACCACACATTGCATGGGGGAACCTAAACCTGAAGTCAGTGAATGAACTAATCTACAAGTATGTGAAAGACCCATGGATATGGTAAAATTAATAAGAAATGAATTGCCTTGATAAATAACACTTTGATTGCCCGACCTCTTGGTAAATATGGCATCATCTGCATGGAGGATCTGATTCACAAGATCTACACTGTTGGAAAACGCTTCAAAGAAGCAAATAACTTCCTGTGGTCCTTCACAAATTATCTTCTCCAAGAGGTAGAATGAAGAAAAAGACTACCCACTTTGTAGAAGGTGAAGATGCTGACAACAGGGAAGATCTTCAACATGAAGGATGAACTAAGGTATCTACTATGGTATTTTTGTAATATGGTCAGTTAATAAAACAATATCTGCTCTCAAAGAAAAAGGAGGGGGGACCAGGAATACAGTTCTGTGGTAGAACACTTGACTAGCATGTATAAGACCTTGGGTTTTAAATCTAAAATAGAGGGAAGGGGATAACGAGGAAAAAAAGAAAAAAGAAAGAAAGAAAGAGAAAAAAGAAATGGACACTGGGAGCACATAAGGTTGCTGAGAGACCAAAAAAAAGGGAGGAAAAAAAAAAAAAAAAAAAAAGAGGTAGCAGGATCAGAAAAAGGATCAGGGAAAAGAAACCAGAGGAAATAAGCTAGGGGAAAGTTAGGAGAGCTTTAAGCGTACAGAGTCAAGAAAACACAATCTTGGAAGTGGACCATCAAAAGCGAAAATGGCCAGGCACAGTGGGGCATGCCTGTAATCCCAGCAGCTCAAGAGGCTGAGATTGGAGGATCTTGAGTTCAAAGCCAGCCTCGGTAATGGAAAGGTGCTAAGCAACTCAGTGAGACCCTGTCTCTAAATAAAAAATACAAAATAGGGCTGGGGATGTGGCTCAGTGGTTGAGCACCCTTGAATGCAATCCCCAATACCCACCCCCCACCAAAAAAAAGAACAAAATAGGACTGGGGATGTGACTTAGTGGTTGAGTGCCCCTGAGTTCAATCCCCAGTGTACCCCCCCAAAAAAATGAAAATGCCTCATTTAGCTCAAAAAAGGAAGAACTTGAAAGAATACACATTCTTGATATGGCAAAATGTGCTTCTAGATACTTTTGCCAAAAATGTAGCAAGGGAGTGATGAAGGCAAACAGGTGAAGTCCAAATGGAAGACTTCAATTTGATACATCACAATTTGGCTTCTCTTGACAAATCATAGTAGCACAAACTTGTAATTCCAGCTACTCAGGAGCCTGAGGCAGCAAACAGGATTGCAAGTTCAAGGTCAGCCTGGGAAATTTAGTGAGACCCTGTCTCAAAATTTTTGAAAAATTTTAAACCTCTCAGGTTTCAGTTACACATGGCCAACTATGGTCCAAAAATATTAAATGGCACATTCCAGAAATAAACAATTCATTAGTTTTAAATTGTGCACCATACTGAGTAATACAAAAAAATCTCACCCTGTCCATCTCCAGGAATGTGAATCATCCCTTTGTCCAGCATATCCACACTGTAACTATCTATTCACTAATCACTTAGTAGCCTTTAGAGTTATCAGATCAACTTCCACGATATCACAGTCTTTTATTCAAGTAACCCTCGTTTTACTTAAAAATGGTCCTAAAGGGGAAGAGTAGATATAATGGTGATTTTGTTACAGCATTTTTTTATAATTGTTCTATTTGATTGAGCTAATGATCTCCCTTACTATACCTAATTTCTAAATAAAACTTTTTTTTTTTTTTAAACCCTAGTACTAGGAACTGAACCCAGAGGCACTCTACCAACTGGGATAGGTCCCCAACCCATTTTCTTTTTTAAATTTTGAAATGGAGTCTCATTAAGTTGCCTTGGCAGGCCTCAAAGTTGTTATCCTTCCAACTCAGCTTCCAGAGTAGCTAGGATTATTAGTATCCATCACCACATCCAGCCTCTAAATTAAACTTTATCATGGGTAGGTACATGGAGGAAAAAACATAATATATATGTCTTGATACTATTCATGGTTTCAGGCATCCAGTGTGAATCTTGGAATTTAACCTCTGCTGATAAGTGGAACACTACTGTATACCAATACTGCTCATAATAAATAAGAGGTAGGTAGCATGTCATAAGAAAAGAGCAAAGGTTGTCAGATTGGGCTTTCATTATAGCTCAATCACATTTTTGTGTGATCTTGGGTAAATGATTTAATACAGGAAGACTAGTCTCATTTACTTTTTTTAAAAAAGTGATAATACCTACCCATCTTGTACAGTTGTGAGCTCTAGCAATAATGTGTATAATACATCTAAAACTATTATATTAATTGGAACGCTAATAACATAAGTGAAAGCCATAACGCATTCCCTCAAAAGGGTATGCAATGAGGAAGTGTTCCTGAGATACTGCATGTACATTATTTCATGTTATTCCAAGGAAAGATAACTAGTTTATGTCCATTTCAAGATGACTTTAATATATTTCAAAATATACAGCTTTCCTTTCTACACACCTTATACTTCCTTCTGGACCTGTCCTGACTATAGACATGTAGACCCTTTGGCCTCCAGAGTGTTTCAAAACATTCTGAATTAATTGTCAACATTGAATTAATGTATTTTACATAAAAATCCAGACTTTTGGCTTCTCTTGACAATTCATAAGATCTGGAAATACAAATACTATACTCCCACAAGAAAAATCGAAGCTGTTCCCTTTTAGTGTACTCTCCAGTTATATAAAGTACCTTTTAGTCCATTTCAATGATTTGCCTTACACTGTCTACAGTGTAGACACCTGAGTTTTCAATCTCTTCACTAGGGCTGCACAGTTGTAATCTGTTTATGGAATGGGAAGAGAGGATGAGTCTTTCCTTAAGAAACTTAGTAAGAGCTTAAAGTCTAGAATAACAAGTAGTCTCGACTTCCTTGACTTTTCCCCAGAAGCAAATTTAATGAAAAAGAAATTGCCTACAATAGCTAAGGAATGATAAGTAAGTAATCCAAGACCCTAAGGAACTCAGTGAGACTCTTGTCTCTAAATAAAAAATACAGTGCTGGGGATATAGCTCAGTTGGTAAAGTGCTTGCCTTGCAAGCACAAGGCCCTGGGTTCAATTCCCCAGCACCGCAAAAAAAAAAAAAAAGGAGGGGGGGGCGGGGGATGTGGCTCAGGGGGGGAGGGCCCCGGGGTTAAACCCCCAAACCAAAAAAAAAAAAAAAAAAAAAAGAAATAGAATAAGCTTTTATAGAACTTATCAGAGTCATAAAGAGCATTAAAGAATCAGTAAAGGATAATTTCTTTAAAAGAAAAAAAACCCCACTTATCATACTTAAGAAAATTAAAATTTGGTGCTCAATACATGTACATGCATATTCAAAGCATGTGAACAGGGGCACTATTCACAATAGCCAAAAGGTAGAAACAACACACAAGTTCATTAATGGATGAATGGGTAAATAAATCATGGTAACCAGACAATGGAACAGTATTCACCCTGTTGTGAGCATGTTATGCCATTAACACAGACCAGACATGTTTGTGTCTTTCCCCAATACCAGAATTTATTGAGTACCAGAATTTGAGTAACAATAAATTCACAAGCTACAATTTCATTGTTTTTAATTAATTAACCAAGTACTCATGGTTCACTTGGTATCATGATCATGGCAATACCAAATTCTTTTATTCCACAGCAATTTTTTTGTAAAGGGGGATACTGGGAATTGAACCCAACAGCTTAACCACTGAGCGATACCCCTAGCCCTTCCTTATTTATTTTGAGACAGGGTCTTGCTAAATTGCTTAGGGCCTCACTAAATTGCTGAGGTTGGCTTTGAACTTGCAATCCTCCTGCCTCAGTCTCCAGAGCCGCTGGAATTACAGGCATGTGCCACCAAGCCTAGCCAAAGGTGGCAATTTTCATTAGCACAATTAATTTATGTTTGTGTTTTATGATTGTCCTGTGCAGCTGGGATTTGTGTGTGTGTGTGTTTTGTTTTCTCTAAGTTCTATATAAACATCTGATTTATTTGCTAAGACATGTTATCAAGTCATTCTTCCTAAGCACTTACACTCAAAATGGAATGATTTCATGGCAAACTGCTACTTTATAAAATGGAGTAACTCAGGGCTACATGCAGGCTGCTCTCCATAAAAAGGAATAAAGAACTAGTAAGTGCTACAAGGTGGATAAATTTCAAAACATTATCCTAGCACATGGGGTAAAGCTCAGTTATAAGAGTATCTGCCTAGCATGTGTGAAGTCCTGGATTTGATCCCCAGCACCACCAAAAAAATAAATAAAACATAAAAATATTAATTTTCCAAATAAAAGAAGTCAGACACACAAAAAAATCACATACTATATAATTTCACTTTTATGAAATACAATAGATAAACCCAGAATAGGTAAATCCACAGACAAAGGCAGCAGACTGGTAGATTCTCAGAAACTGGGGACAGGAGAAAGCAGGGATGAGGAAGAGCTGTTCAATGGGTATACAGTTTTCCTTTTTGGGATGATGAAAATTAAACAGAGGTGGTGACTACACACCAATGAATTGTTTCAGTTATGAGAATTTATGTGACTTTGAATGCAATTTTTAAAGTTTTGTTAATTCCTGGGGCTGGGGATATAGCTCAGTTGGTAGAGTGCTTGCCTCGCATGCACAATGCCCTGGGTTCAATCCCTAGCACTGCAAAAAAACAAAACAACAAAAAGTTTTGTTAGTTTCTTATTTGACCACCAGGTAAAATATGTCAACAAATTCAATGGGATCTCTTCCATAAGGAAAGAAACTCTCTGAGTACCTCCTGGGTACCAAATGCAATGCTAGATTCTTTAAATTCACATTATCTTGACAAAGTTATTAATTTATCATAGTAGTGGCAGAGAGGAATATGTGTAGGTTCTGGTACCAAACCATCCACTTGAATCCCAGCTCCACTGGATTAAATACATTAATAAAATTGGACAAGCTAGATTAAATGCAACGATCCAAGAATCCACTGACCCAGACTCTTACAAAGAATTAAACAAATGTTTATTATTAATTGAATAAATGTTCATTATTAATACTATAATCAAGTATATTATAGCTAATATAATTAATACTAATGTTGTAAGACATTACCATTTTAACATTTTAGTCTATTTTCTATTGCTCTTTTAGAAAAATAAAACTAGCATCATAGTTTTGTTTGTTTGGGTGCTAGGGATGAAACCCAGAGCCTCTCTTGCTCATTCTAAGCACACACTCTACCACTGTGCTACACTCCCCCATTCATCACAGTTTCATATCTTTCTTTTAAAAAATTTAACATTCAGGGCTGCGAATATAGCTAAGTTGGTAGAGTGCTTGCCTCGCAAGCACAAGGCCCTGGGTTCAATCCCCAGCACCACAAAAAAAAGTAACATTCAATCACAAGACATTTTCTTCTATCATTAAATATTCTCTGAATACAATTTATAATAACGTAGTATGTCATTTATGAAGATTATTAAACAAAAGATAATCAATCTTCCTCTATTTTCCCAAACCTAGAAAAGGAAAATATTAAACTGAACTTCAAAAGATTTTAATAAGCTAAGCAAAAATGTTTAAATAACTAATTAATTCATCTTAGTTATAAAAATTCTCTTAATGGGGAAAAAAAAGGTCTTATGTTTTAAATGTTCTTTATTTAATAAATTGAAAGGTGAAGTTGAGATTCATACTACACAAGAAAGCAGCAGAGCAAGGATTCGTATCCAGATCTGCTGATTCCAAAGCTTGTGAACTTAACCACAATACTATAGATTAGAAAATGGACTTGGTGTGGTTTAGCTAATAACAAGCAAGTAGTCTAACATTTACTCCATTCTCAAGATAAAGCTAAAAGATGCCAAGTTTCAAGTATTCATTGAAATATAGAAGAGCTTAAGAGATTAAGAAATAGAAGACAAACTGGAAGTGGTGGTGCATGTCTGTAACCCAACCAGTTAAGAAAGCTGAAGCAGAAGGATTTCAAGTTCACCACCAGTCTCTGCAACTTAGGGACAACCCTGTCTCAAAATTTAAAAAATAAAAGTAAATAGGGTAGAGGTTATAGTTCTGGAATAAGTACTTTAAGTTCAATCCCAATTACTGCAAAAAAAAAAAAAAGCCAGAAGACAAATTAAAGTGTACAGTACAGTGCTCATCATGTAGAAAATCCTACATAAGTCTCAGCTATTATTAACCATAGAAAATAACCTTACCAGTATGTTCATTACAGTAATCTACAGCTGTCAAATAATAAATGAAAGTAATAGTCCCTCACCAAAGGATCAGTTAACCAAGTAAAATTTTGTTAAACAATGTAGCACTTTGCAGCTATTATAAATTATAACAGATCTATATTTAATAGCCTCAGTAAGTCAATAAAACAGGGTGTATATATAATCCTATTCACACACAAATGTATAAATAAGTAAATGTTTATAAACTGAGATGTAATAAAGAATAATCACCAACATATTAACAGTGGTAATTGTCTAGATAGAGCAGGATTTCATGTGATTTGTCCTTGATTTTTATTTTTCCATATATTTTTTTAAAATATATAAGTGTGTGTGTATATTTAAATTCTAACAAACTAAATGTAAGTCAGTATCAGCAGGAAAAAGTAGAAAAAATGAAAAAGACCAATGGGAGATAATTTCAAGGATAAGATAAAGCATGAGATTATATCTTGAAAAATTCCTTTACTCTGCCCCTACTTTTATTCCTATGTCTCCTGTTGATATACCCAATCCTGAACAACCTAACCCTTCATCATTCCTGAATCACAGCTTACAGGGGTTTTTTGTTTGGTTGGTTGGGTGGTCTTGGTAATGGGGATTAAACTCAGGGCTTTATTACAATGCCACATCCTCAACAACCGCACCCCACCACCCCACCTTCTTTTAAATTCTGAGACAGGGTCTCACTAAGTTGCTTAGGGTCTCGCTGGCTTTGAACTTGCAAACCTCCTGCCTTAGCCTCCTGAGCTGCTGGAATTACAGGTGTGCACCACTGTGCCCTGGAGTTTCTAGGTTTTGATGGAGAAAATAAAAACATGCAGACTACTAGCCCTATGTATTCATGATCTTCCTTCAATCAGCTCAGGAGTTGTTTGTTATTGTTGATATTAGGGACTAAATCAGGTGTACTTTACCACTGATCTATATCCCCAGTGTTTTTCGTTTTTTTGATTTTGAGACAGTCTTAAGAAATTGCCAAGGGTCTTGCTAAATTGCTGAGACTGGCCTTGAACTTGCAATCTTCCAGCTTAGGTCTCCATAGTCACTGGGATCACAAAAAAAGTATTCCTTGTCACTACAACTAGCAATTCCTCACAATAATTCTCTCCAAGCCACTCCCCAACATTGATCATTCTTAGCAAGTGAAAGTTTATTTCTTTACAGACAAAACAACCTAGCAGTTGGTATGGCATTTCCCATACCTCCTTTCCCAGATACACATCACCCTTATCTTTGTGCCTTTGGATCCAAGAATAGAAGAAACTCTGAAAAATAGGTCCCCTTTTCTTAGGACTCCAAAAATGTCTTCTATTCCTGCTCTTTATTTTCAACTTCTTCACACAACAAAAGATTCCTATTTGCATTATTTCCTAGATTCTACTCTTTGGTTCTCTTCAGGAGCACCTTTAACAGAGGAGAAAAGACTTCACTAACTTCCTCCACTTTCTCTATTCATTTACTAATCAACTACTATTTGGCTTCTGTTCACAAAACTCCATTCCAATTGCGATGTTAGCATGAAACTCCTAATTGACTTATTTCCAACTTCTGACACAGCTGACTACTATGGCTTTTAGGAAATTCCTTTTCCACTGTCTTCTGTTTCTTTTCTTCCTTCATTGGCTTCTCTTTAGTTTACCCTTCTTCTTGATGCCCCTTAAGTTATTTTGGTGGTTTTCTTTTCTCTTTTTTCTCTCAGTGTGGTGCTAGGGATCAAACACAGAGGCTTGCACATGAAGCACTCTAACACTGAACTACACCTTCATCTTTCTTCTTTCAATTTAATTTGCTTGCTTTTCATTCTCCACATTCTACACACCAACCAAATTTAGGATCATGACTCTTACTAGTAGTCTCAAAATTCCTTTGTTAAAAATGTAGCTGTGCTGCAATACCAGAGACGAATTAAAGTTCTTCATTTGGCAAATACCATTTTATTTCAGCTTCCTCCTTAGATGTTTGTTGTGTTGGGGGTTTTTGTTTATTTTTCGGGGGTGCTGGGGATTGAACCCAGGGCCTTGCGCTTGCAAGGCACGCACTCTACCAACTGAGCTATATTCCCAGCCCCTCCTTAGATGTTTGAATGAAGTATTTACCAAAAAATGAGAGAAATCAGTTCCATTTTTTTAAACTATTTTTATAGATGTTGATAGACCTTTATTTTATTCATTTATATATATGTGGTGCTGAGAATCAAACCCAGTGCTTCACACATGCTAGGCAAGTGCTCTACCACTTAGTCACAACCCCAGTCCCTCAGTGACATGTTTAAAAGGTGACAAGTTGAATTAAAATTCTGATTAAGTCGGGTGCGGTGGCGCATGCCTGTAATCCCAGGACTTGGGAAGCTGAGGCAGGAGGATCGAGAGTTCAAAGCCAGCCTCAGCAACGTAGCAAGGCCCTAAGCAACTCAGTGAGACCCTGTCTCTAAATAAAATACAAAATAGGGCTGGGGATGTGGCTCAGTGGTCCAGTGCCCCTGAGTTCAATCCCCAGTTCCAAAAAAAAAAAGAAAAAAGAAAATTAAGAAAAAACCAGTTCAATTGATACCTGAAAACATATTCAATCTTAATATCTAATTCACAGAACATGAAATTGTAATTTTTTTTTTAAAGGTAATACTTGATGTTAGCAAAGGTGCAGGGAATTTGGCATTGGTAATAGAAATAAATTGTTACAAGCTTTTGGACATAATTAGGCAACGGGATATCAAAACTTTTTTAAATGAATATGCTTTGCCCTGGTAAAAATACTTCTATAAAGTTGTTGTTGTTGTTTTAATACGGGGTTGATGTTTCGTAGACTAGTCTTGAGTTCTCAATCCTCCTGCATCCAGAGTAGCTGGGATTCCAGATACATGCCACCACACTTGGCTTATAAATCCAAGTTAAGGAAAAATGTAAGTATGTAAAAGATATGTGTGTGTGTGTGTGTATGTGTGTGTATAAAAACATTTTCTACAGACTTGGTTATAGGACCAGGATGAAGCTAAGTGGTAGAGTATGTGCTTACCATGCACAAGGCATGGGCTTCAATCCCTAGCACCCCCACCCCAAAAAAAACCATACTTTTTTTTTTAAATATTTTTTAGTTGTGGATGGACACAATATCTTCTTTTATTTCTTTTTATTTTTATGTGGTGCTGGGGATTGAGCCCAGGGCCTCACATATGCCAGGCAAGCACTCTACCACTGAGCCACAACTCCAGCCCCAAAACCACACATTTTTAAAAGCAAATATCCTAAATGTCATCAATAGGAGAGTGGTCAAATAAATGATGACACATTCACATTGTAAAAAACAATTCAGTCAGTAAAATAAAAGCATAGATGTAGCTGGGACAAGAGGCACATGCCTGTAATTCCAGCTACTATGCAGGCTAAGGTAGGCTTGTTGAGTTTAAAGCCAAGCCTGGGGAACATAGGGAGAACCTGTTTCAATTTTAAAAATAAATAAATAACTCAAAGACATAGATCTATTTGGACCACTTAAAATGTCTACAACATACTGCTGAGTGAAACAAGCAGGCTACAAACAATATAAAATCATATTTAAAATAAGCCCATTTATGTAAAATATATCTGCACAGAAACATTATCTTTTAAAGAGGGATTTTGATGATTTTTACTTAAACTTTAACATTTTTCTTTTATAATAAACAATAGATATCATTTATTAACCTAGTGTTCAAAAAGTATTAAGAAAAAGAAATCAGCTTACAAAATTCACATTATTTTAAAATAAGTATATAATATCCCTATGTGCACACTTAAATCCCAGGAAGACCCTGTCTCAAAATAAAAAATAAAAATGTATGTATAATGAAGAAATAAAAAGATGCAGCTCAGAACTCCCTGAGTTCAATCCCCAATACAAAAAAAGGAAAAAACTATATATAAAATATATATTATAGAATGACACACTGCAGATCAAAAGTTAGTTTATTTCTATGTAGTAAGATTACTGTTTTTCTGTTCTACTTTGTATGCTTTATATTTTTCAAAGTGGTTTCTTATAGTAAGCATAAAATATATTATTATAATCCAAAAATATAAACTTTCGCCAGGCACGTTGGCACACACCTGTAATCCAGTGGCTACGGAAGCAGAGGCAGGAGGATCACAAGTTTGAGGTCAGCCTCAGCAACTCAGCAAGGCTGTCAGACCCTGTCTCAAAACAAAAAATTAAAAAGGGCTGTGGATGTGGCTCAGTGGTTCAGCACCCTTGGGTTCAATGCCTGGTACCAAAAAATACACACACACACACATATATATGTGTGTGTAAATATATATTTAAACATTCAAAATGTTTAAAGGTGGGGTTGGAATTGTGGCTCAGTGGTACAGCACTTGCCTAGCATGTATGAGACCCTGGGTTTAATACTCAGAACCACATATAAATAAATAAAATAAAAGATCCATTGACAACTAAAGGAGTGTATCTAAACACATGATTAAAGGTACTAGCATAACATAAAAAAAGCATTTCATAAAAAATTTTATATAGAATGATTTCATATAAATTATAAGTACTTTAATGTTCAGACAAAACAATTGCAAAAATAGCCAACATTACCTCTTAACCAAGCCCTCTGATGTATATAATTCTACTTAAATTTAATCTAGCAGTTACCCACAGTCCTCACTGTCCTCTATCAATGCCTCATTGATAATAAAAATACAAAGAGAATACCATTTTGAGACTTAGTAGGGTTTATAGTTTCCATAACTACAGAAGTATGTCACATTTCACTAATGTAGGTTTGTTTTTTGTTTTTTCTGGCTCACAGTCACAATTTTGTGACATTTATTGGAAAATTGCAATTCTCTTGCTACTATTAAACAAACATTTGTAACCACGATATTAATAATCAAAATTTTTTCCACTCTAAACAATATTAATATGTCTACTTTCAGAATTTTTCAAAGTCATCTGTAGCCTGGTCTGGTTTATCAAAATTTTGATCCTCAAAAATATAGCATAGTCAGTGGTATTTAGGTTATCCAATTTTCATTTAAAGCTAAAGATTCTGGGTTCCATATAGAGTGTAACAGAAATTTACACTATCAAAATAGAAGGAAGTAAACTATAAATAATAGACAAAACATGCTGTTGAATGCAAAAATATGAAGTAGTCTTTCCATGTGCCACCACACAACTACATGTCCTAACTTTTGTTAGTCTATGTACCTCACTCTAAAACTTTTTGTTTGTTTTTGAACATATCATAATTGTGGTAGACTATACACAGAATTTACCATTTAGTCACTTTTCTATCAGGACATTATAATTATACATAACACCAGGATACATTATGCCACATTTGTACATGCACATAATTTGATCAATCTCCTTCTTCAATCACTTTCCTTTCCCTTCCCTTCTCCCCATTTTAGCCATTTTAAGCATGTAATTCAGTAACATTATATTCACAATGTTGTGCAGCCATCATTATGCACTTCCAGAACTTTTTAATCCTCCCATGCAGAAACGTTGTGCCTATTAAATAATAGTTCCCTATTCCTAACCTTCCAAAAGTCCCTGGTAACCACAATTCTACTTTGTATTTCTGTACATCTGATTATTCTACATACTCATGTATCTAGTTACCTTATGTAAACAGAATCATAAAATATTTGCGCCTTTTTGTCTGGTTTATTCCACTTTGCATGTTTTCTATTTAATACATGTTGTAGCATGTATTAAAATGTCATTCCTTTTCAAGGGTGAATAAAATTCCACTGGACATGTATATCACATTTTTATCTATCCATCTGTTGACCCTGATGGACCCTGGGATTGTTTCCATCTTTTAAGTACTGTAAATAATGTTGCTAGTATACAAGCATCTGAATACCCACTTTCATGGAAAACAAGTGAAACAGCTGTATCATATGGGTAATTTGTGCTTAGCTATGTTGAGAAACTGTTTTCCACAGCACCTGGATAAATTTACATTCCCACTAGCAATGCATAAGGAAAACTAATTTTATTAGAGATAGCCCTACACACACAAAAAAATAAAATACACAAATTCTAATGTTAGTATTGTTTAAACTCTTCCTATGTATATTGTTTATATATGTATATATACACTTATAAATATAGACACAGAGATACATATACACTTTCAACTTGAGTTATAATTCACCTCTCATATAAGTCACCCATTTTTCCCCCAGTACCAAAAAATGAACCCAAGGCCATCCCCAACCCTTATTGTTTTAGTTCTAACAGGGTCTCTCTCGGTCTCACTAACTTGCCCAAGCTGGCCTTGAACTTGTGATCCCCCCGCCTCAAGCTCCCAATTTGCTGGGATTAAGGTGTGACCACTCAAAATTCACCTATTAAAAGTATACAATTCAACAGCTTTCAGTATAGTTGCAGCCATTACCACAATAAATTTTAGAACATTTTTACCTAAAAGAAACCCACACCCTTTCTTTAACTATCATGCTTCTATTTCCTACTCCCACTATTTAAAACCACTAATTTTCCACCTCTATAAATTTGCCTTTTTTATGTATTTCATGTAAACAGGATGATATAATATGTGGTATTTTATTATTAAAATGTTTTCAAAGTCCATTCATGTTGTAGTATATATCAGTACCTCATATCTTTTGTTGTTGTTGTTTTTGTTTTGCTTTGTAGTGCTGAAGATGAAAGGACCAAACACACTAACTCTTATGTACTTCCCCAGCCCCTTCATTCCTTTTTATGACCAAATAATATTTCATTGTATGGGCAGTCCACATTGCGATTACCTAGTTATTCATCAGTTGACAGACATTTGGGTTTCTCACAAATTGACTATCACAAAAAAGGTTATAACTAAAATTCATATGCAAGTTTATTGTGTGGACATGTGTTTTCTCTCGTGTTATATAAATTCAGCAGAATTACTGGATAATATGCTAACTCCACGTGTAACTATTTGAAAAAGCACCAGAGTCTTTTCCAAAGTGGCTGCACCATTTATATTCATCAACAGTATATGTGAGTCAGGTGTGGTGGCGCACACCTGTAACCCCAGCAACTCCAGGAGGCTGAGGCAGGAAAGAGGATCACAAGTTCAAAGCCACCTCAGCAACACAGTGACGGTCTCACCAACTGAGTGAGACTCTGTCTCATAATAAAAACAAAAAGGGCTGCGGGTATGGCTTAGTGGTTAAGCCCCTCTGAGTTCAATCCATGGTACAAAAAAAAACACAAAACAATGCATGATTTCTCCACATGCTTGCCAATGTGCTATTTATTACACATTTTCTTTTCTTTGAGACAGGCTCTCATTGTGCTACCCAGGCAAACCTCAAACTTCTGGGCTAAAGAGATCCTCCTGCCTCAGCCTCTCAGGTAGGGCTACAGGTGTGCACCACCACACCCACACTATCTTTTTTATTACAGTCATGGTAGCAGGTATGAAGTGATTTTGATTTGAAGTTCCCAGTATCAATGATGCTGAACATCTTTTCTGCTTATTAGTATTTTATATATTTTATTGCATAAATGCTTTCATATTAAAACATTTGTTTAGCAACATTTATGAAAAATATTAGTCACCATGTCTTTATAGATTAAATGTTTACTAGCATAAGTACTATTTTGCTGCTATTAAGTATATAAAAATAGTTATTCTAACCAATAAAATGAAGTCATCAGACCCCTCTAATATTCTGTTTACAGTCAGTCACCTAAATGCCTCCTCATATAACTGACATAGTTGTATATAAAAGTGATCACTTGCTGGGCTAACTTATGTGAGGGCATGGGTTTAATCACCAGCACTGGAAAAAAATTAAAATTAAAAAATAAGAAAGGATTAATTCCTATGCTCATGAATATCAATCACAGGACTGAAATAACTAAAACAAAACAAAAAACTTTTTCTGGACTTAAGAATCTTATGACTAAAAGACTAATTTCTAGCACAGAAAAAAAGTCTTAAAAATATTCTTCACTTTTAATACAATTATTCCAAAAGTAGCAATATTGCACTAATGAAATCAATAATAGAAGAAGGTAGTCTCAAATCAGTGTTTTAGATGCTACTTTGTTCCTGGAACCCTGCAGAAAGTGAAGGATAAAATAATTTGTATGCAATATTTTTTGCACATGAAAAATATGCACATTTTAAAAATATTTTTTAGTTGTCCATGGGCCTTTATTTTTATTTATATATTTATTTATATGTGGTGCTGAAAATCAAACCCAGAGCCTCTTATGTGCCAGGCATGCACTACACCACTGAGCCATAGCCCCAGCCCCGTACATTTTTTAAAAAATCAATCTATAAATATTGTTAAATCTTACTTCCCACTGGCATATTCTTAAAAGTGACATTTGCTCCTGGAAATATGACAGTTAAAGTTACGAGATTCGCGGGGAATGGTGGCGCACGCCTGTAATCCAAGCGACTCGGGAGGCTGAGCCAGGAGGATCACCAGTTCAAAGCCAGCCTCAGCAATTTAGCGAGGCCCTAAGCAACTCAGTGAGACCCTGTCTCTAAATAAAATACAAAATAGGGCTGGGGATATGGCTCAGTGGTGGAGTGCCCCTGAGTTCAATCCCCGGTTCAAAAAAAGAAAAAAAGTTACAAGATTCAAGCGGGGCCAGGTGGCGCATGCCTATAATCCCAGCAGTTTGGGAGGCTGAGGCAGGAGGATTGTGAATTCAAAGCCAGCCTCAGCAACTTAGGCACTAAGCAACTCGGTGAGATCCTGTCTCTAAATAAAATACAAAAAAGGGCTGGGGATGTGGCTCAGTGGTTAAGTGTCCCTCAGTTCAATCCCCAGTACCAAAAAGAAAAAAAAAAGTTACAAGATTCAGCCAGGAGTAGTGGCAAAAGTCTGTAGTCCCAGCTACTTGGGAGGCTGAGGCAAGAGGTCACTTGAGCCCACAAGTTAAAAATCAAATTGAGCAACACAGCAGGATCCCATCTCAAAATAAATAAAAATAATTTTTTTTTTTTTAATTATAAGATTCACTTAATAGTTGTCAGGTAGGTTCACAGAAGTGATCTTCACTTCACATCACTCTACTAAAATCCCAGGGAAAGCAGACATGTAAAGGGCTTGAGAAAGCCAGATTATATACAGCTAATGTTGGATTTAAAACAAAAAACTCTATTTCCAGTTCTAACATCACATCATATAAGCTGGTTATATTGGTTATATTCTGTTGTGTGGGGCACACTTTCGCAAATTCTAATTTATTGAGACCCATTCCAAAAATTTATCCTCCTTGGGGCTGGGCATATAGCTCAGTTGGTAAAGTGCCTGCCTTGCAAGCACAAGGCCCTGGGTTCAATCCCTAGCACCACAATAAAAAATAATAATAATAATAATAATAATAATAATAATAATAATCCTCTCAAACACTGAGGGGGAAAAACAAATCCTGATGATAAAAATTACATTTTCTGATAAAAGCAAGTGGAATCATCTTCCATGCTATAAAATTTAAGTTCACATTTCTAGCTTTGTCAATTATCCGTTATCATTCTAGATTTTATTTTTTCATTCTTGAATGGAGATACAATATTGCCTCAGAGAACTTTTTCTCACTAAATTACACAGTTATACATTTTGCCCTAAAGCTACCTCTTTCAAGTTTCAAGAGAACGTTCTGATTTTAGTATTCCGGATCTACTAAACAAATCCTCAATTTTCATCTTATTTTATAATTATCTTTACAAATTAAATAGTTCCAATTCTTTAAAGGCCTAATTCTTCATCTATAGTCAATTTAATACAATTATTATTCCAATTGAAGATTTGCTACATGGTTGTGTATAACTTCAGCACAAATCCACTCAGACTTCCAATACCCTCCATTCCTTCTCTCCTGGATGCAGTACTCATTCATTCATTCAACAAATACTAAGAAACTGTCATATACAAAATTCTTACGCCTGATGTATAAGAACATAGGGTACATTCCCTGCCCTTGAGAAGCTTAACATCTGTTGTGCTTTAGACACAAGGTGGCCCCCAAAAGCTCATGCATAAGAGAATGCAAGAATGTTCAGAGGTGAGATGATTAGATTATGAGAGCGCTGGTCTAATCGCTGGATTAATCCACTGATAGAGATTAACTGTGTGGTAAATGAAAGCAGGTAGGGTGTGGCTAGAGGAAGTAGGTAGCTGAGGGCAAGACCTAGGGGTTTATATTTGTCCCTGAAGAGCAGAGGGGTCTCCCCCACCTCCTCTCTCTCTCCTTCCTGGTTCCCATGTCCTGAACTGCTTGCCTCTGCCATACTTCCACCATGATGTTCTGCCTCACCTCACACCGGAGTTGGTGGACCATGGACTCCAAAATAAAGTTTTAAGTTGTTCTTAGGAGATGTTTTAATCACAGTGATGAAATAGTTGACTACAACCATGTCCATTATACCTTCAAAATAAAAACTGAACTGTACTAGATATTTTTTATGGTTTACTACAGCTTTACACCTATGGCTAGGGCTGGGGATATAGCTCAGGTGGTAGAGTGTCTACCTTGCATGCACAAGGCCCTGGGTTCAATACCCAGCACCAAAAAAATAAATAAATAAATAAAACCAAACACCTATGGCTGATTCTCATACTTTACAATTAGGATTTGAACTTCTTTTCCTGAACAGATGTATACACTGGTCAACCCTCATCCATGCAGGATACATTCGAAGACCCCAGAGGATACCTGAAACCACACAGAGTACAGAACTCCTATATATAGGAGAACTGTTTTCTCTTATATATAAGTATGTAATAAAGTGTAATTTACAAACTAAGCACAGTAGATATTAATAACTAATAAAAATAATTATGACAATATGCTAAGGTAAAAGTTATGTGAATATGTTCTCCTTCTGATAACAGAGTAAAGACAAATATAATATTTTCTAGCTGAGTACAGTGGTGCAGGCAGGTAATCTCATCAACTCAAGAGGCTGAGGCAAGAAGATGGAAGCATGGGCAGCTTAGTGAGGCCCTAAGCAATTTAGCAAGACCCTGTCTCAGAATAAAAAATTAAAAGGACTAGGAATGCGACACAGCGGTTAAGCACCCCGGGTTCAATTCCCAACCCCAAGAGAAAGAAAAAGAAAGAAAAAGTT
The DNA here is from genome assembly GCA_020662805.1 of Glaucomys volans. Lineage (NCBI taxonomy): Eukaryota > Metazoa > Chordata > Mammalia > Rodentia > Sciuridae > Glaucomys > Glaucomys volans. Next base: position 149,626 of record JAJEJO010002128.1, read on the forward strand.
AAAAAAGACTGGGATAAGACTTGGTGGTACAATGCCCAGGGGTTCAATCCCCAGTACCATAAAAAATAAACAAACAAACAAATAAATAAATAAATAAAATGTAAGTGGGGGGGGGGGTTTACCAGAGATTGAACAGGGTATTTTAATATTGAGCTATATCCCCAGCCTGTTTTTTTGTTTGTTTTTGTTTTTTTAATTTTGAAGCACACTCTAAACTTGGCTCAGAATCTACCTAGGTTGCTGAGGCTGGCCTCAAATTTGCAATCCTCCTGCTTCAGCCTCCCAATTCTCTGGAATTACAGGGAGGGATGGACCACTGCACTAGATAAAATGTAAAACATTTTTTACAAGAAATTTTAACCAGGCAGAATGGCACACATCTGTAATCCCAGCTACTTGGTAGATGAGGCAAGAGGATTCAAGTTTGATGCTGACTGGGCAATTTAGCAAAACCCTCTCAAAATAAAAATTTCTGGAAAGGGTTAGGGATATAAGTCAGTGGTACAGGGCTTGCCTAGCAAGCACGAGGCCCTGGGTTTGATCCCTAGCATGAAAATAAATAAATCTGGAATTTATAGAATAATGTAAAAATATACGAGTGGGGCCAGGCACAGGAGGGTACACCTATAATCCCAGTGACTCAAGAAACTGAGGCAGGAGGATTCCAAGTTAAAGAACAGCCCTAAGAAACTAAGTGAGATCCTGTCTCAAAAACAACAAAAAATTGGGGGGCTGGCGGTATAGCTCAGTCGAAAAGCCATCCTAGTTTTAATCCTCAGTACCAAAATTAATAATAATAAAAGAATAAATGAGCTGGTTGAGGTGATGCATACCTGCAATTCCAGGCACTCAGGAGGCTGAGGAAGGAGAACCACAAATTTGAAAGCAGATATGGCAATCTAGCAAGATCTTGTCTCAAAATAAATTTTTTAAAAATGGACTAGGTATGTAGATCCAGTGGTAGAGTTCCCTTCAGTTCAATCCACAGTACTGGGGGAAAAAAAGAAAGAGCTGGGTAGGATGGTACACAACTACAATCCCAGCAACTTAGGAGGGCGCAAGCAGGGGGATCCTGAGTTCAAGAACAAACTCAGAAAATTAGCAAGGCCCTAAGCAACTTAGTGAAATCCTGTCTCAAATTAAAAAGGGCTTGGGGATGAAGCTCAGTGGTAAAGATCCCGGGGTTCAATCCCCAGCACCAAAGAAAGAAAAAAGAAAAAATATATGAAAGAACAAAAAATGTATTACCTTTATGCCCATTTTTTAAAATATTCTTATGATCCCTATCCTCTATGGAGATAGAACAACAAAACTTAAAAGAGCAAAGAATACACACTGTATAAATTCATTTTTGTGAAATTCTAAAAAAAGGCAAAACTAATCTATGGTAAAGAAAAGCCGATCAGTAGTTCCCTGGGGCTGGAGTAAGCAGGATTAACTGTAAAGGAATAAGTAGCTTTACTAAGTGATGAAAATTTTCTATACCTTGACTATGTTGCTTATTCAAACATAAACCCTTGTTAAAAACTTACAGAACACCCAGCAAGGTACATACCATACTCCTGCAATCCCAGCAACTGGGAGACTGAAGGAGGATCACAAGTTCAAAGCCAGTCTCAGGAACTTAGCAAGGCCCTAAGCAACTCAGTGAGACCCTGTCTCCAAATAAAAAATAAAAAGGGGTAGGGATGTGGGTCAATGGTTATGCATCCCTGGCTTTAATCCCTGGTTTCAAAAAATAAAATAAAATAAAAACTCAAGGAACATTTAAAATGGAAGCACTTCTATACTTCTCTAATGAAGGTTTTGTTAAAAAATGGAAAAAAGGGAATAACAATACTATTGAGTAGAAGCAACAAAACATATAGAGTGTCATGCAAAAATAAACCAAAAAAATGGGTCAGATTTTTAAAAAAAGAAGGGAAAAGATAACTAAAGTAAATTAATAAAACTATGGGAAATAAAACTATTCACATAGTATTCTATAGTTTTCAAATCCCTTCAACATTATTTCAATTGTTTTCCCTTTAAGCCTTAAGTAAGCACTAATAATATCTCTAAAGAAAAGGAAAGCTTCAGTGATTTCCCACAGAATCGCAGAATTAGAACCCAAATCCTCAAATTCCTAACGCAGAACTTTCAGAAAGTTCCAGGCACAAAGACCAACCATAGCAAGAAACAACTCATTCCTAAGGTCCCTTACTGTTAGTAGTTTCTCCTACAGAACATCACTTCTCATATTTATCTCTGAAATAGCCAGCAGAAATAAGGAGCAATGACGTCTAAAAAGTACTGCCAAAGAAATCAAGAGCCCAGCCGGGCGTGGTGGTGCGCGCCTGTAATCCCAGCACTTGGGAGGCTGAGGCAGGAGGATCGAGAGTTCAAAGCCAGCCTCAGCAATTTAGCGAGGCCCTAAGCAACTCAGTGAAACCCTGTCTCTAAATAAAATACAAAATAGGGCTGGGGATGTGGCTCAGTGGTGGAGTGCCCCTGGGTTCCATCTCCAGTACCAAAAAAAAAAAAAGAAGAAATCAAGAGCCCAACCACCCTCATTTCTCAATTCTCCTTAGGTGGTAGCTTCAGCTTAATCCTCCTTCTTCATTTTACCTGAGTCCCACTATCAGCCAATAGTTTCAACCAGCCATCTACTTCAGCTAAATCTTAAAAACTATCACCAAAGACAATGATTTGTTGAATGTGAATGTTAAAATTTTCCTCCAAAGGGCTCATCATATTTTTACTGATTTCTATTGTTTGATTTTTCATTACTTTATGGAAACAAAGTAATGAAGAATCAAACACAAAATATTCTTTAAACTGGGCATGGTGGCGCAAGCCTGTAATCCCAGCACTTGGGAGGCTGAGGCAGGAGGATCACCAGTTCAAAGCCAGCCTCAGCAACTTAACGAGGCCCTAAGCAATTCAGTGAGACCCTGTCTCTAAATAAAATACAAAACAGGGCTAGGGATGTGGCTCAGTGGAGGAGTGCCCCTGGATTCAATTCCCAGTACCAAAAAAAAAATATTCTTTATACACAATCTGAACAGTTAGTGCAATCTTATTAGGGTCCAAAGGGCAAATGCCCATTATCAAATGCTTGTGCTACACAAATCCATATAAGCCACAACCCTAGGGTAAGACTGTTGAGTTCAAGCTAAGTGCAATGGTGCACAATGGCAAACAACTATAATTACAGCATCTTGGGAGTCTGAAGCAAAAGAATCTAAAGTTCGATGCCAGCCTCAGCAACTTAGTGAGACCCTAAGACTACACTGTCTCAACACAAAATTTAAAAGAAAATTTTTTTAGTAAAAGCAAAAAACAAGCTGGAGATGTGGCTTGGTTAAGAACCCCAGGTTCAATTCCCTGGTACCAAAAAATAAATAAAAATAAAAATGTTGAGGTTCAAATTCCAGCCTGGTCCACTAGCTATATAATCTTAGAAAATTAATGAAAACTAGCCAGGCGTGGTGGTGCATGCCTGTAATCCCAGTGACTCGGGAGGCTGAGGCAGGAGGATCCTGAGTTCAAAGCCAGCCTCAGCAACTTAGCGAGGCTCTAAGCAACTCAGTGAGACCCTGTCTCTAAATAAAATACAAAATAGGGCTGGGGATGTGGCTCAGTGGTGGAGTGCCCCTGGGTTCAATCCCCAGTACAAAAAAAAAAAAAAAAAAGAAAATTAATGAAAACTAAATCAAATCCCTCTGTACCTCAGTTTGCTTTAGCAGGGGATGGTGACACACACCTGTAATCTCAGCTACTCAGAGGCATGAGGATAACAAGTACAAACCAGCCTGGGAAATTTAGCAAGACCCAGTATCAAAATAAAAAACTTAAAAAGTAGTGCAATGAGAGAGCACTCGCCTAGCAGGTGCAAGGGCCTGGCTTCCATCCCCAGTACTATAAAAAAAGAAAAAGGGGGTTGGGGATTTAACTGAGTGGCAGAGCACTTGCCTAGCATGCACGAGGCCCTGAGTTCAGTCCTTCGCCCTGAAGGAAAAAAAAAAAAAAAGAAGAAGAAGAAGAAGAAAAGAAAAAGAAAAAAAAGATTAAGTAGATGTTTTAAATTAAAACTAATTTTATAAATGTAATCAACTACTTATCTCAGCATTAGAAACTTGTCTTATTTTCAAAGCTAAGCACCAAATTTAGTAAAGTACTCATCACAATGTTTTCTGAATGGGAAAGAAATGTTTAACATTTATGGCTGGAAAGCAATAATAACCATCACCTATTTATCAAGTAAGTTTTACAGATAAAGGCTGGGAGCGTAACTCAATAGTACAGTGCACATAGAGTACATTGTCTAGCATGCACAAAACCCTGGATTAATCCCTAGTACTGTAGGAAAAAAGAAGAAAAAAAGGATGTGGGTGTAGCTCAGTGGTACAATGGCTGCCTAGCATATGGGAGGTCCTGGGTTCCATTGTCAGGACCTCAAAAAATAAAAAGAGGAAAGAATCTATTTTTAAAAAGTTAGTAAGGGCCAGGTACACAGTGGTGTATGCCCAGTGGCCCAGGAGGCTAAGGCAGGAGAATCAAGAGTTCAAAGTCATCCTCAGCAACTTAGTGAGGCCCTAAGCAACTCAGCAAGGCCTTGGCTCTAAAAAAAAATACAAAAAGGGCTGGGGATGTGGCTCAGAGGTTAAGTGCCTCTGTGTTCAATCCCCAGTATCAATCCCTGGTACCAAAAAAATAGTAATAATGAATCAAGGAATCAAGATCAGACCATGAACCCCATGATTAAAATATGGATTTATATCCTTTTCTTTTAATAAGCAAATTCTAGTATTAAATGAAAATAATGAAATCAGGTGCTAGGGATATGGTTCAAGAGTAGAGCACTTGCCAGGCACAGTGGCGCACGCCTGTAATCCCATCACTTGGGAGGCTGAGGCAGGAGGATCGAGAGTTCAAAGCCAGCCTCAGCAACTTAGCGAGGCCCTAAGCAACTCAGTGAGACCCTGTCTCTAAATAAAATACAAAAATAGGGCTGGGAATGTGGCTCAGTGATGGAGTGCCCTAGGTTCAATCCCCAGTACCAAAAAAAAGAAAAAAGAGTAGAGCACTTGCCTAGCATGTATATAGCTCAGAGTTCAATTCCCAGTACTAAACAAAAGAAAATAATGGAAAATTAAAAAAAAAAAAGGAAGAAAGAAAAGAAAAAAGAAAAGAAAAGAATGAAAACAGAATTTAGGCAGATACAAAAACAGATGATAGGGGACTGGAATTGTGGTTCAGTGATAGAGTGCTCACCTATCACGTGAGGCACTCAGCATCACATAAAAAATAAATAAAATAAAGTCATTAAAAAAAACATGATAGGAAATCAGAGATATGGATAAGAGGCAAAAAGTTGGAGTGAACTAGGAAAGATTTTTCACATTATGAACTTAATTATTTCCATAATTATATTCTTAATTTACTAGTATGGATCCATACAGATAAATAAATACTAAACAAAATAATTCAACAGATTATTTTTAATGTTAAGTATTTTTGATAAATCCTTTCTAATAAAATGTCTTCATGTGTATCACCACATAGGTGTTTTATGGTCTAACTACTTAACATGGGTCCTTGCAAGAGAAATAAAACATGCTTAATGGCAAGTAAGAAATATTCCATGAAGTTATGACGGGATATAACTCAGTGGTAGAGCACTTGCCTAGTCTGCAGGAAGCCCTGGATCCTATCCTCAGTAATGGGGCGAGGGACAGGGAATTCCATAAAGTCAATAAAACATTGCTATTATTTCTAGGATTTCCAGTTGTCTACATTGTACATACATGATAAACAGATTGGCAATAGTTGGGAAAAATAGTTTTTTTCCTCCTAAGTCATATTTTCTCTTAAAAAATTCAGTCTTAAATATTTAAATCATACCAAGATTATATCAGACTGGCACTGAACTCTTACTTAACCAATTCTTAATTCATAATGTTAACCAATTCTTTAATCCATTCTTTATTCCATAATGTTATCCTTTAGGCTTTTTTTAAAGCATTTAAAGGGGTTAGGGGCATAGTTCAGTGGTAGAGTGCTTGCCTACCATGCACAAGGCCTTGAGTTCCACCCACAGTACTCCAAAAGAAAAGGATAAAAGCATTTCAATTTTTTATTCTATTGTTTTTCTCTATTTTCTTCAATTTGCTTGTTTGTCCTGTCTAGAATGACCTCTTACTGAGCTATATCCCCAGCCCTAGAATGACCTCTTAATCTATTTATTTACTTTCATTTAGTTTCATTTCTTTAGTTTTGAGGGGTTTTTTTGTTTTTTGTTTTTTTGCTATGGCAAAGTATGCCAAAATGGGTATTTTGCAGCACAGAATAAGAAATAACTTCTCTGCAGTTGGTTTTTTTCATAGGCATTTCAAAGAAGATCCCTAGGTTTAGAGGTTGAAATCTGAGCCTAAGTGCAAATCATTTTATTTTTAAAAATATATACAATCTATGTTCTTTCAAGATAAGGAAAACAGGCACAGTGGCGCATGCCTGTAATCCCAGTGGCGGGGGAGGCTGAGGCAAGAGGATCGTGAGTTCAAAGACAAGCCTCCGCAATTTAGAGAGGCACTTAGCAACTCAGGGAGACCCTGTCTCTAAATAAAATACAAAAAAGGGCTGGGAAGCCGGGCATGGTGGCGCACACCTGTAATCCAAGCGACTTGGGACACTGAGTCAGGAGGATCACGAGTTCAAAGCCAGCCTCAGCAACTCAGCAAGGCCCTAAGCAACTCAGTGAGACCCTGTCTCTAAATAAAATACAAAAATACAAAACAGGGCTGGGGATGTGGCTCAGTGGCAGTGTCCCTGAGTTCAATCCCTCAGTGGCAGTGTCCCTGAGTTCAAAAAAAAAAAGGGCTGGGGATGTGGTTCAGTGCTTAAGTGCCCCTAGGTTCAATTCCTAGTATCAAAAAAAAAAAAAAAAAAAGTAAGGAAAATACAAAAACAACAACTAAAAATCTGTAGTGTAGCCTGGCAATGCCCACCTGTAATCCCAGAGGCTCAGGGGTGGGGGTGGAGGGCTGAGGCAGGAGGATCTCCAGTTCAAAGACAGACTCAGCAATAGTGAGATGCTAGGCAACTCAGTGAGACTCTGTCTCTAAATAAAACACAAAAAATGTCTGGGGATGCGGCTCAGTGGTTGAATGCCCCTCAGTTTAGTGACCAGTATCCCCACTCCCAAAATTCCGTAGTATATACTTTTGTCCAGGATATTTTGCATTAAAAATACAAGTTATTTTTAATATAATTGTAACAGCACCATTTTTATTTTATTAAAGGGATTACATGTTAATTATGAGATCATCAGTAACATCATTTTAATGGTTATATATTATTGCATTAATTAGTCAGACACCACATTAAATAAAAAGATGGCAGCAAGGACCAGCTCTTAAAAACATATGATGGTTGTATAAGAGATATATGCTATCCTTGGCATTTTCTTCTTCAAATTGTAGATATTTTGAATCTATTTCTAAAGCTTAATAATACTCAACTGCAGATTTTCTAACTTATTTACCTAAAAGAACTTAAATGTGGAAAATGTATGTTCTATTAAAAAATTAACATTTTATCATACCAGTTACTTAAATTCCTCACTCTGGGCTATGTTTTTAATTACTAGAAGAAAATCTAGACTACTGATGTAAAGTCTGTATAAATATTACTAGATAATACTTGATGCTATATAACACAAGGAGTTTTTTACAGGGCAGTAGTTAAGAACACAGACTGTAAAGTGAGAAGACTTAAGTCGGAAACATGGCTCTATAACTTACTAGCTATGTGATCCAGGTAAATTACTCATCTCTATAGTGGGATAGTTTCCAACAACCATTTGAAACTGTTTTAAGAATTCAGTTAGCTCATATATGTAAAGTTCTTAGCACATGGTAAGCACTCTACTGATGTTTGCTATTTAATGGTTTTTAAGTTAGCTAACATTTATTGAGTATCTACTATATACTAAATTAAATACTTTACATGAATTCTCCTTGAATAATCTTCACGATGACTCAGAATGATGATATTATTATTGCCCCCATCTAAAGATGAGAAAATTAAAGTATAAAGATTAAATGAAGACTGGGGTTGTGGCTCAGTGGTAGAGTGCTTGCCTTGCATGCACTGGGTTCGATCCTCAGTACCACATAAACAAATAAAATAAAGGTATTGTGTCCACCTACTAAAAAATAATAATAATAATAATAATTTATTTAAAAAAAAATTAAATGAAGCCATGCATAGTGGCAGATGCCTGTAATCCAAATGACTCAGGAGGGTGAGGCAGAAGAATCACAAGTTCAAAACCAGCCTCAGCAACTTAACAAGGCCCTAAGCAATTTAGGGAGACCCCATCTCAAAACAAAAATGAAAAGGGCTGGGGATGTGGTTCAATGGTTAAGCACTACTGGGTTCAATTCCCAGTATGGGAGAAAAATAACCTCGGTAATAGGTACGTGGGAATTCATTTCTATTCTCTTTACTGTTATGTATTCTTTAGAAAGTCCAAATTAAAGTTTAAAAAGTAGCAATAGGGTAGCACAGATTAAATACTTCACTAAACAAACAAACAACTTTCTTATGATACCTCATGTCAAAAATTCAAAAAGGACATAACATAGTAGATACTTGCACATTTTTGCATTTTACATATAATCTGTAAAAGGGTGATCTTAAATTGTTGACTAGCCTCTATCCTAAAATGAAAAATTACTAGAGGCAAAAACATGTAAACACGCATATTAAATGCCTGTATGTATTTCCATCAACTCATTAAAAATATATGCTTTAAATAATTAACACTTTTTCTTCCATATCTCTCTTCTGCCTAATAACCTCTAACCAGTTTGTTGCCCAGGAAATAGATAGGATGTTACACACAAATATGACTCCACAACACAGTCACAAATTGAAGAATATTAATAAACAGAAGAAATCTGCTTCACTAAGAGACACTTTTAAAAATTTCTTTCTTCAGATTATAGTTTCTAAAATATTTGATACAAGGCACTTTAATACACACTAGCTCACTAAAGAGACATCTATTTTTATAGAAAGAATATTAAACTTTAAAGAGGTAAAATCACTTGCCCCTAGTCACAGAGCAAATAAATTGCTAAACTGGTATTCAAAGTTAAACTCAATTACAATATCCACTTTCCCCTCACAATATCAGACTACCTTTAAGCAAAGGAAAACCTACACTCAAATCAGACTTAAATATTGAGGGCCTTCTTGAAGTGGACCATAAAATGTTCAAGTTACTGGCTATATGTGTGTGTGTGTGTGTGTGTGTGTGTATTTATATTTCCTAGTGGCACCTTGGCAGGGGTAACAAGCACTAAATAAAACACAAGAGAGCATTGTTTCTGCTACTGTGGGATCTTTTTTCCCCCAAGTTTCTTAATTTCAGCCTGTTTCTCATTTCTATAATGGGAAAATTTACATCCTTGCTGTCCAAATCCAAGATTATAAGATTCAAAGATGATGAATGTGAAATCCATAAAATCTATTTAAAAACACAAATACAGCATTTGATGTCTTAAAATGCTAAAAACAACACAAAATGTCAGCTGTTTATTCTACAGATTCCACAAACATTTCCAGAACTTTCTAAAGCCCCTTTTTCTAAGCATAAAATCATCTCTATTGCATGGCTTTTCTTATCCTTAAATATAATGTAATAGAGATAACAACAATGTTTTTGTAAATAAATGTTCGAAATATTCAGCACACAAAAGTTCTAAGTTTGGAATTAGTCTGTGTTTGGTGTCACTCTTCTAGTTATTAATTCATCTTAATGTTTAAGCCTTCCAACATCTGATTTGTGTATAAAAAAGAATAAAGATCTGGAAATCTACAGTAGCACCCAACTCATAATTTAAAAGTGATTTTTGTGAGTTTTTTTTCCAAGGCTTCTCAAAGCAAACACAACAGCCAAAAAGCACTTCAAACACAGCAACAAAATCCACTGAAACACTTAGCTGCTCTAAAAGAAGGATCAGTCTCTAGGAGAAAACTACATTGTGTGAGTTTGCAAAGTTTCACACTTTCCCATTTAAATTCCATTTCAGAGAAAGTCTTTGCATACTAACACAATATGCTTTAAAATGGCACTTTGCTGACCTTCCAATAGTCCAACTCTATGAAAATTCTGTGATGGGTGTAACTTCAGAGAATCTGAAAAACACAAAAAGCATTAAGCACTTTTTATGCTGGATGAGAAAAAAAATGCCAAGGATAGCATACATCTCTTATATAACTATCATATATTTTTAAGAGCTAAGGCCCATATTTGTGTATATATTCATCACAAGGGGAAGGTTGAATTGCCTCTACATAGGTCTCTAAACTAAACTTGGATTTAATAAAGTATTTGTTTCATGGAAAATTATCTGACGATTACTGCCCAAATGGTGTTAGTGTCTTGACTATTTTTAGCATCCAAGTGTACCACATTAGTCCTTCTCTAAGATTCATCTCTTGATATTGTCTTCCTTCTGGCATTCAAAACTACAAGACTTCTTAACTACATCAAGTAATGTTGTCCGAAAAATATCCACAGGATGGTTGATGACTGCCAACTAAAGTCATAGAAGCAACAGACAATGGTTACAGTAACCAAGTAGGATTCTGTATACAAACTCAATAGTCCATAAAGTCCAGTATCTTCCAGAGTAAACCACCTTACTCTGATTCACTTAAACAACTTAAGTACAATAATGTGAAGCTGAAGCCCTTGTTTTGTTTAGGTTGAAGGGGGTGGAATCAGCGGATGGATGCATAAAACAAAAAACAGGTGAAACGCTGAATTTCTCAGGAAAAGGGTACGCCTGGCATTTTTTAAAAATATATAATGAAATGAAGTTAACAACCAGTTACGTCTTTTGCCTTGTCCTAGTAGTTTAAAGAGTGATGTGCAGTGGGAGTATTATGGTTTGATGCCCCTCGCACAGGGAACCTGTCCTGACACATTCTTGTGGTGTCCAGTATAGGAATTTAACGTCAATAGAGATCAGCTCAAGTGTTAATATTTGAGATGCTGGGAATCCCTTGCAGGCCTTAGCCAAAAAGCGTTTTAAAACGGGAATTTCCGTCCACTGTTGGCCCCGTGCAAGAAGCCCTTGAACAGCAAAGAAGAGAAAATTCTCAAAGGACAGCGTCTGTGCCTGAGCCTGATACTCCAGAGAGAGGAGAGGAATAAAACTAACCCAGAGAGAGCACCCCTATCTTCGAGAGAAGGAGAACTAAGTAATTAGAATGCCACGGAGGTGGGAAAAGAAAATTCGGGCCCTTTCCAGCGAAGATGACGAGGAAAGGAAGAACGCCTGGCCGAGGGGGGCCGTCCCGACAAGGAGAGGGAGTGGACTAGGCCAGAGGGAGAGGGGGGCAGAGAGACGGCGGGCGCACAAACAAGCCAAAGAGGGGGGATGGTGACCCTGTCCCCAGAACCAGCCCCCGGCCACGCCGCCCGCTGGGGTGCAACTCTGCCGGGGAGAAGGATCCCGGTAAGAGGAGCCGGGGTGCCCCGATCGCCGCGGCCCCCGCGTGGGGCCCAGTCCCGGGTGATCCCCGGGCGGGGGAGGCCGGCGCAGACTGCTCGCAGAGGGTGGCGGAGCCCGACCTGCCGCCGGCGGCTCGGAGCCATCGGTGCCGCAGAGACCGGGGGCCGACGGAATGGGGCCCCGGGCGGCCCGCGGCTCCGCGGGGGAGGGGCCGCCGCTCCTCCGCTCCTCCGCCTGCCCCTCCACCATCCCCCGTCCCCCGCGCCTCTCCCCCACCGCAGCCCGCCCGGCTCCTCGCAGGGTCCCGGCTTCGCCGCCCCCGCCCCGACGGGGACCCCCCGGGCTCCCCGGCGCCGGCGCTCCCCGCCCCCACGCCCCACCCCCCCAGCCTGACTCACCTCGCGAGTAAAGGGACTTGGGCGATTCCAGGTCTAGGTCCGCGCTGAGCAATGAGATGAAGTCCGAGGGCATCGCAGCTCGACCCTGCCCGGCCCGAGGGCAGCGGGAGGGGGGGAGCGGCGGTGGCGGCGGCACCTCCTCTCCGGGACCGCGGGCACCGAACCGGGGGCGGCGAGGCGAGGGCGGCTGCTGCTGCTGCTGCCTCCTCCTCGAGGGCAGTGACTTCCACCGGGCCAAGGACCGACGAAACGGCGACGGGGTGGAGGGAAACTCCACGGGGACTGATTCTCGGCGAGCCAGGAGAGAGTTCAGGGCGGGGAAGGGGAGGGGGGAGAGCCAACGGGTCCGTTTCGTGCTTCTCCTCAGCGAAAACTGACGGTCGCCGCCACCGCCGCCGCCGCTGACAGGAATCTGAGCCCCGCCCCCCGTGGGGCACTGCGCAGGCGCGGAGGGGGGCGCCCGAGAGAGGGGAAGAGCCGAGCCGCCAGCGGAGGGCGGGGAGGTGCGTCACGGAACAGCATCAACAAGGGCTTTGCTTCCTGCCGCAGCTGCCCGGGCGGCTGATCCCGAGCCGGGAAAGGGCCCCGCCGGCAGGGAGGGAGGGAGGCGGGGAGGCGTCGCACGCTGGGGCCCCGAGGAGGGAAAAGGTATTTGCACCGACCTGGTGGCGGCGAGCCTGAGGCGGCCTGCTCCGCGCCTCCGTGTGCTCAGGAGGACACCGACCCCGAGCAGCCGAGGTGCCTGCAAGGAAGGGAAGAAGCCAGCGACTCGCGGCGGCCGAGGCCGTCGTTTCGCAGGCGAATGGAGTTTCGTCGTTTGGACAGCGACCAGCTCTTTGGGGTTTTCATAGCAGTGTCTGCAATAAGCTGGCCAAAGGACTGTCAAACTCATTTCTTAATTAGGAAATGGTAGACCGTATCCCCAAACCCCAAGTTGTTGGTTCTTTTTAATTAAAATATCTTCTTCCCTCCCTCCCGACACACCGGCCTTTGGAGACTGTAATTTATTGCTTTAGAAAATCTGATTGTGCTAGAGTGTCCGAAATTTACTCATTGTGGAAAATAAAAGGCAATTTAAAAATTGGATCTTGTGAATCCACCTGGCTGTCCTAGAGGGAAAAGAAAAAAAAGAAAACCTAAAACCAACTCTTCCATACAGGTTTTCATTTTTTAGTTTTGGACTAGGCAAGGCTGGAGGAAGAGCACACGTAAATGAGTTTTTGCTATTCTGTTCATGGGGGCCAAAAGTTTCCGTTACAAAAACAAAAATCCTCACCTACACCGCAGACCGTTTCCTGACTCTTAATAGACTTCTGGGAATTTTTTAATCAAGTTATTAAAATATCAATTGGAGCTCAGGGTGTGCATCTTGAGAAATAAATTTAATCTTGTGTGGAATATTGATGCCAACAGCCACGTGGGTAAGGTTTTTGAGCTATTGGAGTTGGTTTCGTTTCTTTTTTTGTTATTTTATCTTAACAAAGATCTTATAAATCGTAAAAATCGGTCTGTAGTGTTATGGACATGTAAGTAATTTACAGACCCTCTCCACCATGAATTTGGGCACTTTATCTGAACTTGGGAGTGCTGAGGCTGGGGGAAGAAGCTCTCAGCAAAGGAGGCCCCAGTGCAGTTGTCTCCGGAGTGGGCCCTTTATTAATCTCTGCCTGCACATCTAGAATTTAAACTTGTGTCATAAGAACCTACCTACCTTTCCATCTGAAAATCTGATTCAGGTTGCCCAGTTATCTTCACAGAATTCTGTAGAGCAGAGAAATCAAACCTATGAACATTTTCCTCATGCCAAAAGGTAAGAAAGCTTTTCAGAGCCACCCCAATATGGCAAAGCAGTAACAGGAAAATACCGTCAAGTATCTATGGCCACTACAGGCTGCTGTAACAAGCCCCAAGGGAAGTCCCTTCATAACTGGGAAGAACCCCCATTCATTTGAGAGGGGAAGACTCAAATCTCACATTGCCTAACAAGCCAAGGCCTATTGAAATCCCATATCTTTTGAGTTTGAGTAAACACCTGTTGGAGACCTCCAGGCTCCATTAGTCACTACATGATTTGACAAGAGGAAATTGCAATGCACCAGGCAGAGCCTCAGTACTAAGAAAAGTCGGTGAATCATTGCACATGTTCCTGCATAATTCCTCAACAAATTCAGAGTATAGAAAACCCTACATGACTGTTCAGACCCTAATTAACAGGTCAAGAATTAGCAAGGACTCTTCCCTTCCACACTTCACACTTCTTTGCCCTTTTGTGACTTTTTTTTAATCTGCTTTGTTTTTATGTTAATCAGATATCCCCTGATTAGGTAAAAGTGAGTGAAGAAGGGTTCCTGATCAAAAAACAGTGTGACCTGCCTGATAGTCAAAATTATCAAAAATAACTATCTGATCACTCTCTCTCTAGTAAACTATATGTTACTTCTAGTTCCAATGAGATTTCCCTCTGGTGATTTGTATCTCAGTTGTGTTCCCTGTTAGTTGGTATTTGAAGTAGTGTGATAATATATTTTAAAAATCACCCCATCATCCATACTTCTTCATAAAATAGTGACGTGACTTTATGTAAAGTTTGGAAATTTCCTCTCACTGAAAATTACAATAGGATCATAGAACAAAACATACAGCAGATTTAGAAGTTTGTAGAATTCCTTTATATTACTTCCGAATCAAGTATCACATTCCCTAGTCACTTGATTACAATTTCACAAGAACCCAGATATACCTACTAGAGATTGTGTACATTATGCAATAAAGTCGCACTTTTTGTATTGGTAGTATGTTCTTTAACCCTTCCTGGATTTGCACTTTGAGAATCGTGTAGCTGGATCTACTCTAAATGAAAGAGGTTCAAATATCAACCACTTGAAAAGGAATTAAATAACTCATACAGAACAAAGTAATGTGTTGTCACAAGGTCTACAGAATCTTTGTCATTATAATACAATTAAGGCTGTTAAAAGAATTTTAGTCACACATGTATTGTAAGGAACCTGCTAAACAAACACAATCTGGAAGGAAAATTCCCAGTGTGATTCAAATAATAGACCAAAAAAAACTTTAGACTGCAAATTATTTTCCCCCACTTTGGGAGCACTCCTTAATAGAGAATTGATAGTGGTGGGAAGTGGCAGTGACTTCATTTGTGCTGAAATTTTTATTTTTATTTGAAGATTCTTATTTGGTTATGTTTATGTGATACTTTTTACCCTGAGATCATGTTCTGGCAAATGTTTCTGAAGGCAAAATTAGTTTCTATTCTATTTGCCATTAAATTTAGTGCATTCTCACTCTTTTCATCTTCCAAAGTGTGTAAATCTTATAATCAGGCATCTAATTCACTTTGATGGAGTACTTCTGAATTTTCTGAATTGATCTGAGTCAGAGTTTGGATCTGAAGTCTTTAGAGACCAGTTTAAGTCTCTCAAGATATAGAGTAATTGCAAATCCCGGGATGCAGTAAAATCAGCTTGAATTTGAAAGACTTAGCAGTGAGAAAGGAGGTAAATGCTGGAGATATGCAAAGGATGGATTAGGGAGGAGAAATTTTAATGAGAAAATAAAAACCCCTGAGTCCATTAAGCCAAGAAAGGAAAGATAATGTCTCCAAATCATCCCAACACCAGGCAAGTTAAACATATGCAAAATGCAAGCAAGTTTTATTCATACTGGCCCTGAACCACCATTTGTTAAGAGGCTTTTGCACTTCTAATCATAGTATTTATGGAGTTCTAGCTAGTAGCTTCACTTCAACTGTGATATCATTTTGAACAAGAATATGAACTTGTAGCCTGGCACGGTGGCACAAACCTGTAATCCCAGCGACTCAGAAGGCTGAGGCAAAAAGATTGTCAAATTCAAAACCAGCCTGGGCATCTTAGACCCTGTCTCAAAATAAAAAGGGCTAGTTAGTGGTTCAGCTCCCCTGGATTCAATTCCTTGGTACCATGGGGGTGGAGGGATTACAAAAGCTTTTTAAATTCATTATTACCCTCTCTCTTAATTCAGGGAGAGGTTTTTGTCTTTTTGCAGGGCTGGGGATCAAACTCAGGACTTCGCACATGCTAGGCAAGCACTCTTTCACTGAGCTACAACCCCTTCCCAATTCAGGGAGTTTAAAACCCAGAGATCCAGGGATTTGCTTCAAGGTATCTGTTATCTGCCTAAACTGGCATGCAAATTTTTGCAAGCTTGCACCTACATGCATCTCTTTCCTTGGAAAACAAAGGAAACAAACAAAGGTTAAAAGTTTAGCCATGATAAGCTTTCTGAAAGAAAAATCCATAATCCAGAAAAGATGAAAAACCATTTCTCTATCTGAAGCAAATTCATTCTGCTCTCATTCCACAAATGAATGTCAGTGGGAATTTTTAAAATACACAGATTTTACAAAGACGACATAAACAGTGGCCTGGGCAGGAGCAGGGAAGTTGCCCTGTAAACGAACAAATGCACTATGATAGGCACTAGGCTAGAAATCTGTACAGGTATCTACAGATGAATTATTCATTTGCTTTCTTAGTAGGGCTGATAGAGGGGAAGAAGAAGGAATGCCATCTTACAGACCACATTCCTTCTTCTCCTCCTACTATCCTCTACAACTGCTATCTCTTTATTCCAACAGCAGTTTCCTACAGGGGTTGAAAGAAGCTAGACAGTTGCAGGGCAAAGTCCTGACACACTCTTGTTTACAATGTGATGTATCACAGCAAAGAGGTGTTGATGCAAATATTCCAAGAAATACCTGGGCTTCATTGAACTTTGTCAGCGGATAGTCAAAGAAACCAGGTGTCTTTGTTTCAGCTTTGCAGAGGATAATGGCTAAATACTCAAGTTAAAGATGCAACGATAAAATAGTTAAATTGGTCATCCACAACTAAGCCCCAAATTGAAGGGCTAAATTGAAGTTATTGGATAAACTAGACTGGCGTTAGATATGACATATTCTACCTAGTATGCATTTGTTTCAGCTGAATAAGAAAATGTGGGGAAAAAGAAAGAAAAAGAAAGAAAGAAAGAAAGAAAGAAAGAAAGAAAGAGAGAGAGAGAGAGAGAGAGAGAGAGAAAGAAAGAAAGAAAGAAAGAAAGAAAGAAAGAAAGAAAGAAAGAGAAAGAAAGAAGGGGAGGGAGGGAGGGGAAGGGGGAAGGAAGGAAGGAAGGAAGGGAGGGAAGGAAGAGAGGGAGGGAGGAAGGAAGGAAGGAAGAAAGGAAGGAGAAAGAAAGGAAAGAAGGAAGGAAGAAAGAAAGAAGGAAGAAGGAAGGGAGGAAATGTGACTGCCCCAAACATGCAAAGAGACATACAAGAGATTTGCCAACAGGTTTTAAAATGTAATTATAAAAAATGAGACTTCAAATATTCATTTACTCATTTATTCAGTTTCTTCACCTGCAAAAACCCTACTTTACCTTTAGAGTCCAGCTCAGATATCACTTCCTCTGTGAATTCATCCTGAACTCTTCTAAGCAATATGAATTGCTCTCTCTGGTGGATTCCCACAGCATTTTGTTGAAGCTGGTAGCATAGTAATCATCACAGGGAAGGACAGTCCATGGGTCTCTCTCTGATATATCATGAACACTTGGTTGTGCAGTACCTGGAAAGGTAAAAATAAATAAAACACAGGACTGAGGTATAGCTCAGTGGTATAACACTTGCCTAGCATGCATGAGGCCCTGGGTTAATTCCCAACACTACAAGTTAAGTATATAAATAAAATACAAACCGGGCGTGGTGGCCCACACCTGTAATCCAAGCGACTTGGGAGGCTGAGTCAGGAGGATCGAGAGTTCAAAGTCAGCCTCAGCAACTTAGCGAGGCCCTAAGCAACTCAGTGAGACCCTGTCTCTAAATAAAATACAAAATAGGGCTGGGGATGTGGCTCAGTGGGCGGGTATCCCTGAGTTCAATCCCTGGTTCTAAATAAATAAATAAATAAATAAATAAATAAATAAATAAATAAAAATACGATCCTTGCCTTAAATAGCTTATAATTGTGCTCAAATAACTTTAGCATCCAGACAGAATGAAATAAACTCTCTAATTGATGTTTTAATAGGAATTTGACTGTGGGTACACAGATGAGGAGAGGAAAGGTAAGTAAAGAGCAGAAGGAAGCTGGGGTTGTGATTCCTGGTAGAGCTCTTGCCTAGCATGGTTGAGGCCTTAGGTTTGATCTCCAGTATAAAAAAAGAAAAGGGCAGAGAGGAAAGGATTTGGTTCTTTATCCTGTGGGCATTGGGGAGTGGTTGAAATTTTTTGAAGAGGGCAAGGACCTGATCAGAGCTTAATTTTAAGAAAGTTAGAGAGCAGCAGCGTGTAAACTGGCAACTCTGAGCCTGGACACAGAGAACTGCCAAGAAGCAATTAGGATCTAAAGAGTAAAGAGGAAAAAATGGGAAGAAGAAATTGTATATGTAAGACACTGTATATATGTATGTATGTATGTATATATATATATATAAATATATATATGGAAGACATCATGTATAAGACATCACACACACACACACACACACACAGAACTTCCATGTATATATGGAAATAGAATCAAAAGAACTGCTCATGTGCTCATATGCTGAGAGTGAGGGAGAGAGAGAAGTCTGAGAAAGAAGATGGCAGGCAGTTTTGAAACATCCACCAACAGGCCCTTCATTTTGAAGTCAACTAGCTTAACCCACCAAAAAATTACTTAACAGAGAAGCAAACACCACTACATAAGCATCACCCGAGAGACCTCATCCCGTATAGTTGTTATCTGGAATGGCAGACTCGAACCAAAACAGCAGTGCTCTTAGACTCTCTTTACCTGCAGGTAATCCAAGTAAACTTAACTTGCTGACACTCAGTGAAAGAGTAATTGATAAGAAACAAGCCTGCATGAGCGTGAATTCCCAGTTTTCACTCCAAACATACTTAAGCATTAATATTTAAGCCACTAAATGCTAACTTTCTGCCTTCTCCCCTCTCTCTCCCTTCCTCCCCTCCCCCTCTCCCCCCCCCCCCCCCACTTCTCTCTCTCTCTCTCTCTCTCTCTCTCTCTCTCTTTGGTACTGAGGATTGAACCCAGGGGCCTTAACCACTAAGCCACATCCCCAGTGCTTTTTTTATGTTTTATTTTGAGATAGGGTCTAGCTAAGTCTTTAGGGCCTTGCTAATTTGCTGAGGTTGGTCTTGAACTTGCAATCCTCCTACCTCAGCCTTCCAAGTTGCTGGGTATGCACCACTACACGTAGCTAATGCTGACTTTCACAATAATTCAATGTGGAAGATGTTCACAAATCCTTACAGCCAAAAAATTCTTCTCAAAAAGAAAAAAAAAAAGCTAGTAGAAATAAAAGCAGCTATCAAGTCTTTAAAAAGGATTAATTTGCAATTTGTAAACCTTCTACTAACGGAAGACCGGTGATAATGAGCCTAAGGTTTACTCTGTAAAGCCTGGACCAAGGACCAATGCATTTAAAACTCAGGTACAAAACAAGCTGAAGGAACCCTGAACTCATAAGGAACCAAAGTCATAAGGAACAAGCTCTTCGTACCTATTAGGGCTTTTTTGGTGCAAGACAAATATAAAAAACAGGAGCATCTGAGGTTGTGACTCAGTGGTAGAGTGCTTGCTTAGCACGTATGTATGAGGCACTGGGTTTGATTCTCAGCATCACGTATAAATAAAGGTCTATTAACATCTAAAAAAATTTTTTTAACTAAAAAATAGGAAAATTCAGAAAGAAATATTTGGCCTTAGTACCTCAGGACCTGAGTTCAATTCCCTGAACCAAAAGAAAAAAGAATCAAGAAATAAGGGAAAAACATGAGAGAAAAATCCTATAGTTGATTCAGTACGTTTTCTGCTAGAAGCAAAATGGAAGATATACCCTGAATCACTGTGCATGGCAGGTCTTCTTTTAACCCCCAATCAGACTTGATCTTCAGTGTTGGGGGCCATATTTAGTCATGGTTGCCTCGTGAGTTCTGATTTCTTCAGATAGATTTGTTTTTTCTGTTGTACTCGCATGCCTCAATGAATAAAAGCTTCCAAAGGAACATATAACCACTCATGGGATCCAAAGAAATATCTGATATTTATCATGGATGCTGCATATACCGACTTAAGTTTATAAGATGCAATTCGATAAAGTAGAAAGTGAACCAGCTTGGATCCCAGAGTCCTGAGTTCAGGTTTTATTTTTTAACACCTACTGAGCATTTTTACAATGCCCAACAGACATTTCCACTTCTCCAGAGTCGTGTGACTTCCCACCAGGGAGTTTTGCTTTCCCTCTGGACTTAAGCCTGGGTGGAGTAAGGCTGGAGCTGCTGGCACCGCCTTGCCACAAAGAGTAAAGAGCTTGTGTGCAGTGAACTAATCACTGCAAAGCAGAACAAAGAAAAGGGGAGAGAGAAAAGCCAGAACCTGAAAAAGAAAAGTCACTGGAGTTTCAAGAGGAAGCCACACCTGATTTCAGGTGATCAATTGATAAATTCTTCATTATCTGCCCAGGTTTATGAAACTTTCTTAGGCCTCTGTCTCCTCTCTGTGAAATAAGTGGGTTAGATTATTTATCAGGCAGGGATTGTGTTTGGCTGCTAGTGACAAACACCGGTGGCTTAGAGGTATTATTTTTCTCACTCAAGAACTCTGCAGTGAGGCCATCCAAGGCTGGACTCACAGTCCCTGATGCCATCAGGTACACAGGCTTTCTCTTCTTCTAACTTTAAAAGTAGCCTTGTGCTCATGCTTAGGTGACTGTCACCTCTAGGCATCATGTCTGCATTCTAGGGAAGAGGAAGGAAGGGCAAAGTGCGAAAGAAACAATTCCATTCCCTGGAAGAACCACATCGTGGCTTTGACTATGTTGCCTTAGTGAGCCTGGCCTGGAACTTGTGATCTTCCTGCCTCAGCTTCCTGAGTCACTGTATCCAGCATATGTGGGGTTTTACATAAGGGCACATTGAAGCTCTGAACAAAACTGAAGATCAGTTGGCAAGGAAGTGGAGAGAATGAATGCTGGGTAAACAATTGCATTATCTACCAAATACTGCATAATAACAAAGGGAAACCCCTTCTCTGAAATTCTATAATTCTAGATTCTGGTCTTCTATTTTGTTTTGTTTTACCTACATTTTTTTTTTTTTTCAGTGTACTTAGCCACTGAGCCACGTCCCCTGCCCCTTTTATTTTTTATTTTAAGACAGGGGCTTGCTAAATTGCTGAGGCTGGTTTTGAACTTGCAATCCTCCTGCCTCAGCCTCCCAAGTCACTGGGATTATAGTAGTGCATCACCATGCTGGGTTGTTGATTCCTTCTTTTAGTAAACTAATTTACCTCACTTTTCCTTTTAATTTCCAGTCCTTCTCAAATGATTTCTTTTCTTTCTTTCTTTTTTTTTTTTTTTTTTTTTTTTTTT
>JAJEJO010002128.1:174151-218663 GCA_020662805.1 Glaucomys volans
TTTTTTTTTTTTTTTTTTTTTTTTTTTTTTTTTTTTTTTTTGCAATCCACAACTCTTTGGTAACATGTCCAAATAAAATTCCATCTTAAACCTGTTTGAGATGATTTTTCTGTCACTTGCAACTTTATTGAGTCCTGCCTGATATCTGTAGAGAGTGCCATCAAATTAATCTAAATAAATACTCAGTTTTTTAAAAAAGGAAGAAGGTAACAATAGCAAGCAAAGCCCAAATGCTAGCTCTCTAGGCCTAGAGGCCACTTAAGCCCCTTAACCAGCTTCTCTGCTGAGTACAATGGGCAAACTCTTCCAGATGAGTCTGTTGATCAAAGCAGAAAACCAACGCATGAAATGAAACAAACATAATACCTGAGATAAAAGAAAGTGTTTTGTAAAGTCATCTCTTACAAAGCTGCATTTTCCTAGGAGTCAGCTCAAGGTGAAGGTTTTTCTTTCATTTTCTTTACTTTAGAAGAGGAAATATTTCAAATATACAGAAAATAGATGCCATTTTTCCACCACCCACATTTAACAGATGCCAACATCATCTATATTTCTCCACATTTTTTCATGTTTTTAGAAAGAAATGACATTACACATAATACTGAAGTCCAATCCCTATCCTCTTTTCCTTCTCCCATGCTAACCACTATTGGTTTGACACTTACTATTTTTTTTTTTTTTTTTTGCGGTGCTGGGGATTGAACCCAGTGCCTTGTGCTTGCAAGGCAAGCACTCTACCAACTGAGCTATATCCCCAGCCCAACACTTACTATTTCTAACATGCTCACTACACACACAAACATACATAATTGTTTATATAAAATTGTTTGAATCTGCATATTTATTTTACCAGAAAGTTTGGACGTCTTTTTAGATGTTTGTTGACCTTTTTTAAATTAATTTTTTTTTTGGGGGGGGTACTGGGATTGAACCCGGGGCACTTCACCACTGAGCCACATCCCCAGCCCTATTTTTTGTATTTTATTTAGAGACAGGGTCCCACTGAGTTGCTTAGGGCCTCACTAAGTTGCTGAGGCTGGCTTTGAACTCACGATCCTCCTGCCTCAGCCTCCCAAGTGCTGAGATTACAGGCGTGCGCCACTGTGCCCAGCTTAAATTAATTTTTAAAAAAATTGTTCTAATTGGTTATGCATGACAGTGGAATGCATTTTGACATTGTATACAAATGAAGCATAACTTCTCATTCCTCTGGCTGTGCATGGTGCTGAGTCTGACTATTAAGTTTCTACCTCTATTTGTTTTCTTTGCTCATTTTATCATTTGACTTGTCTTTTTTCTTGTTGAATTGTTGGAATTTTTTACATATTTTGTATACAAATACATTATTGATTATATGTGTTACAAATGCCTTCTCCCTATCTATGGCTTATCCTTACCTAGGATTATGGTGTCTTCCGTCATATAGAACTCTGTAGGACATTTGAAATACCTCGGACATTAAAGCCAGGATATGGCTAAAAAGGATCTTGGGGTAAGTCAATTAAGGATTATAGTTTTGAGAAAATAGGTCCAAATCTCCATCGTGTTGGCCTAGGACCAGATTTCCTTAACATAACTCCCAAAGTGCAAGAAATAAAAGCAGGAATCAATGATTGGGATAGAGTCAAACTAAAAAGCTTTTTCTCAGCAAAGGAAACAATCAGCAATGTGAAGAGAGCGCCTTCAGAGTGGGAGAAAATCTTTGCCACACACACTTCAGATAGAGCACTAATCTCCAGAATCTACAAAGTGCTCAAAAATCTCTACATCAAGAATACTAATAATCCAATCAATAAATGGGCCAAGGAAATGAACAGACACTCTACAGAAGAAGATCTACAAGCAATTAATAGATATATGAAAAAGTGTTCAACATCCCTAGTTATAAGTGAAATGCAAATAAATCAAAACCACCTTAAGATTTCATCTTACCCCAATTAGAATGTCTTTTATTAAGAATACAGGCAATAGCCGGGCGTGGTGGCGCACACCTGTAATCCAAGTGACTCGGGAGGCTGAGTCAGGAGGATCGCGAGTTCAAAGCCAGCCTCAGCAACTTAGCGAGGCCCTAAGCAACTCAGTGAGACCCTGTCTCTAAATAAAATACAAAATAGGGCTGGGGATATGACTCAGTGGCAAAGTGCCCCTGGGTTCAATTCCCAGTACCAAAAAAAAAAAAACGTAAAACAACAGGTATGGTATCAATATACTAACATCTAAACACCACTATATATCACTATACATCTAAACAATAGCTATTGCCAAACAAGGGTAAATGTTTTTTAAAGCCCACTTAAAAGAATACTATCAAAAATTTTTTGTGTATGTGCTGGGGATGGAACCCAGGGGCACTTTACCACTGAGCCACTGCTTCAGCCCTTTTTATTTTTTATTTTGAAATGGGGTCTCACTAAATTGCTGAGACTGACCTCAACTTTATGATCTTTGTGCCTCAAATTCATGCAATCCTGAGTTGCTGGGATTACAGCTGTGCACCAACCTGCTGGTCTATGTATTGTTTTATATAAAATATACTTACAAGGGCTGAGGGTATAGATCACCTACACACACCTTCCTATATATTTTATCTTACATAGGTATTCTCCTATGTACTTTATCTAAGAGTTTTTTTGGGTTTTTTTGGGTTTTTTTTGCGGTGCTAGGGATAGAACCCAGGGCCTTGTGTTTGTGAGGCAAGCACTCTACCAACTGAGCATATCCCCAGCCCCTCCTATGTACTTTAAATCATCTCCAGATTACTTACAATACCTAATACTTTAAATTCAATGCAATGAAAGTGCTTTGTAAATAGTTATACCATGTTGTTTAGCAAATAATGACAAGGAAAAAAGTCTGTACATATTCAGTTACAGACACAACCATTGTAAGCCTAACTAGGGATTGAACACAGGGTTTTTTCCAGTGAGCTACATCCCCAGTTCTTTTTATTTTTTTTAAATTTGAGACAGTGTCTCTCTTAGTTGCTGAAGCTGGCCTTGTTCTTTCCAACCTTCTATCTCAGCCTCCTGAGTCGCTGAGGTTGCTGGTGTGTACCCCAGACTCTAAATACATTTTTTTAAGTTTTTTAATTGTTGACAGACCTTTATTTTATTCATCTATTTATATGCAGTGCTGAGACTTGAACCCAGTGTCTCACACATGCTAGGCAAGTGCTCTACCACTGAGCCACAACCCCAGCCCCTCTAAATACATTTTTTTTTTTTTTTTGAACCAGGGATTGAACTCAGGGACATTCAGCCACTGAGCCACATCCCCAGCCCTATTTTGTATTTTATTTAGAGACAGGGTCTCACTGAGTTGCTTAGGGCCTCACTAAGTTGCTGAGGCTGGCTTCGAACTCGCGATCCTCCTGACTCAGCCTCCCAAATTGCTTGGATTACAGGCGTGCGCCACCACACCTGGATCTAAATACATTTTTGATCTGTGGTTGGTTGAATCGGATATCCAATTCCACAGATATGGAGGGCTGACTATATATGTGTGTCTCCATATGGGTTTATACACATACATATATGTATACGTACATACATATATGTGTATAAATATAAAGTATATGTACATAATTTTTGATACACTGGAAGGGGATGGTGACTAAATCAGTCTTATCTTTATCTGCAATTTTTTTAGGAAAAAAGTGAATAAAATAAGTCAGGTATGGTGATGCATGCCTGTAATCTCATCAACTCAGGAAGCTGAGGTAGGAGGATCTCAAATTCAAAAGCCAACCCAAGCCACATCCCTTCAGCAACTTGGTGAGACCCTGTCTCAAAAAAAAATTTAAAAGGGCTGGGGATGTGGCTCAGTGGCTAAGCACCCCTGGGTTTAATCCTGGATACCAAAAATAAATAAATAAATAAATTAATTAATTAATTAATTAATAAAAGACTGATAGTAAATATAACACAATTCTCGATGATGGGGAATATGGGTGTGTTTTTTCAAAGTTCTTTGTGCTTTTCTGTATATTTTAATTTCTCAAAATGTTAAAGAATTTCTACCAAAAAAATGGGAAGGAACTACACCAAAATAGCATCATCTCTCCATCCTTCTGCTTTTCTGGAACTCAGACTTTGTGCAATAAGCAAATCTATAATGTGAGGGAAACCACCAAATCATTTTGTTTTAAAGTTTTATTTTTAGCAAATTTAACCCTAATAGCAAGAGGCAGTTGATGTCAGTATAGAATCAACACTGAACCATTTTGTGCACTTTTATAAGCATTCTTACCAATGTACTGCCCAGTGCCAAATATCTACAATTAAATAGGTGATGGTAAGGCCCATGTTGTCCCACAGTAGTCCCCCGCCCAGACAGATGTGTTTAAGCCTTCTCATGAGCTTGGATCATGTGGACATGAGTCATGGACAAGATGTCAAGAGCTATTGTACATTAATTCTTTTTTTTTTTTTTTTTTTCAGAACCAGGGATTGAACTCAGGGACACTCAGCCACTAAGCCACTGAGCCACATCCCCAGCCCTATTTTGTATTTTATTTAGAGACAGGGTCTCACTGAGTTGCTTAGGACCTCGCTAAGTTGCTGAGGCTGGCTTTGAACTCTTGATCCTCCTGACTCAGCCTCCCAAGTCGCTTGGATTACAGGCGTGCGCCACCACACCCAGCTTATGTACATTAATTCTTTAAGAAACAGAAAATATATTTGTCTGCAAATATGCACATGCTTAACTATTGGATTGTGGTTACTGCGCAAAGACAATTGGCACATTCAAAATTAGTAGAAATGAGGTATTTACCAGAATTAGCTAGGGTTCCTCTCACAATCTGTTTTATCATTCATTGCATTGATATTAACAGTTGGGTAACAGCAGGTGTGAGTTGGTAAAATGACTCTAAATCACAGTCACATGAAGGAAGTTAAAAAAAATTGTGTGTCGTATGGAAACCTTTCTACGTTTGTATCTCTCTGAACAAGAGAAGCTTGGGTTTCCAAGTCTAGTGACAGATTTATTTTAATGTAATTGAATAATCGGAGTTTTCCACTGCCAAAAACTTTTATCCACTTCATTACTTAGAGGATTAAAAGAAAATGTGATCTGGTGTTCTATGAAGTTTTCTCTTCCCAGGGACCCAGTGAGGGAACAACTGGGAACTCATGACCCTGGATGTTATCTGTTTCCGCTGCATCTGACTGAGCACAGTATAGACTAGATCACTGCCAAGAGCTTAAATTCTGCCTCTCACCTCTATTGTTCCAGAAG
Organism: Glaucomys volans; assembly: GCA_020662805.1. NCBI lineage: Eukaryota > Metazoa > Chordata > Mammalia > Rodentia > Sciuridae > Glaucomys > Glaucomys volans. Next base: position 179,390 of record JAJEJO010002128.1, read on the forward strand.
GATTGAATTTTAATACTAGGGAAAGAAACCTTAGAAATCACTGGATCTCTCTCACTTTATAGGTGAAAAAATTAGGGCATGATTTTGGCAGGAACTATGAAATTAAACTTATATGAACATTATAACCCAGCAATTCCACTTTTGGGAGATACTGAGGAAAAACCCAAAGAGACATACAAAGATGTTCACTGAAGCATTGTTTGTAACAGGAAAATAAAAATAAAATTGAGGCTGGGGTTGTGGCTCAGTGGTAGAGCACTTGCCTTAGCACTTGAGAGGCACCGGGTTTGATTCTCAGCACCACATAAAAATAAATAAAATATGTCCATCTACAACTAAAAATATTTTTAAAAATTAAAATAAAATTTAAACAACCAAAATATCCATCTGTAGGAGAATGACTAATAAAATACAAAATAGTCATATCAAAAAGCACTATGTACTAGATAAGAGAATTGAGCTACATCTAAGTGGGCAAATGCCAAAAAAAATAAGTGAAAAAGCCATCTTACAGAATCAGTGAAAGTATATATTTATATAAAAACACATATTGTGGCTCAGTGGAAGAACGCTTGCCTAGCATGCATGAGGCACTGGGTTTGATCCTCAGCACCACACATATATAAGTAAAGGTCCACTAACAACTAAAAAAAAGTTAAAATAAAAAAACCCCACATACCCAATATTATTTTTACATGGGCATATGTGATATGTGATACAATATTTAATGCAAAAAACTTCTAAAAGGTCTAAAACTGTCCAATACAGTAGCTACTAGCCACATGTAGCTATTTAAATTTAAATTAAGTAAAATAGTCACATTAGCCACAGTTCAAATATTCCTTAACCACATGGGACTAGGGGCTGCTGGACTGAACTGCGCAGAGACACAACATTTCATAATTTCTGGCGGGTCCATGGAACAATACTAGTCTAGAAAAAATATATGCCAAATTCATAAGATCACCTAGCTGGATAGTTTTGGCAAAACCAAGAGTGTTGTACAAAGACCATTACTGAGTAATTCCTACCATGAGGGTCCATTTCGGTCGTGGATGGAAGGGTAGATGAATGAATGGATTCATTCATTCATTCACACAAATTCTTCATTCGTTCTGAATCATTTATTTACTGCACATTAAGCTCTGGTTCAGCTTTGGGAAACAGTTCAATCTGATGCCATCCCAGTCCCTGGTGACAGAATAGACAGGTAGCTGTCCTCAACTAAGCATCAAATGACTTTTCTGTGGCAGACTTTATGTGAGTCCCGGGGTTCATGGTGAATGAAACAGACACAGACCCTGTCCTCATAGAACACAATCCACAGCAAGACTTCTCAAAACTATGAACTTTTGGAAAGAATAATTGTTGTGGGGCAACCGTTCTGTGCACTGTAGGCTGTTTTACAGCATCTCTGGTCTCTATTAAATACCAATGGTACCCACCCCTTGTTATGACAACCAAAAATGCTTTGGATGTTGCAAAATGTCCTCTAAGGGACAGAACTGTCCCCAGTAAGAACCACAGGAAAGGATATTAATAAAATTATAGCAAATTATTAAACGATGACAAATGTGCTAACCACTATATAGGAGATGTGAGGGATACTTTGCAAGCATTTATCAGGGCCCTGACCTAATTTGTAAATGGTAAATGAGGATTCTCCCTAAGGATGTGACAATATTACCTCCTCTTTTAGCCAGACTTCAACACCTTGCCTGCCACAGACACAATCTGAATAAACAGGTCTCTGTCAATAATCTGGGGGAAAGGAAATCAGATGTCAATTTCCTCTGGGAGAACCAAGTTAGATTGGGGGTTTTGTTCTTTACATTTTGGATATGGGAATTGAACTGAGGACCTCCAGCTTGCTAAACTCAAGTTCTACAACTGTGCCACGCCCTCAGCACCCTCACCTGTGTAGGCTGGGTTTTGATGCATGATCACCCATTTCAGACCATACCATCTAAAGTGCACTCAGCTGGCACAGTTTGGGCAAGTTGCCATCAACTGAAGACAAAACCAGCTAGTAAAAAATGGAAGTCAGCTCAAAAAACTGTGATCCTGACATCATAAATACTAGAGGAGGGGTTGGGGATTTAGTCAGTGGCAAGTGCTTGCCTTGCACATGCAAGGGCCTGAGTTCAGTCCTTGGCCCTAAAAAAAAAAAAAAATAGAGGAAAATGAGAATATCAGGATTTACCACATTTCTCATTTCTTAAAGAATTTGGACAAAATCTCCCACTGCCTCCCTCCAAGCCTTTATAACAAAAATAAATCCTCATAGAAATGGAAAAGACCTGTTAGATCCCCAGGTACCTCTATCCCCAGTGGATATGTAGGTAGTCAGGAGTCCCCAGTTGGAAGATGTGATCAGATCATTCCCTCTTCCTTTCCTTAATGAGACCAAAAGGGATTCCTTAGAGCTATGGCATCTATTTTAATATTTTGAGAATTATGTTTTAAAAACATCTTTGCGCCGGGCGCGGTGGCACACGCCTGTAATCCCAGCACTTGAGAGGCTGAGGCAGGAGGATCGAGAATTCAAAGCCAGCCTCAGCAACTTAGTGAGGCCCTAAGCAACTCAGTGAGACCCTGTCTCTAAATAAAATACAAAATAGGGCTGGAATGTGGCTCAGTGGTGGAGTGCCCCTGGGTTCAATCTCCAGTACCAAAAAAAAAAAAAAAAAAAAATCTTTGCATCCTACTATAACTTTCTCGTTTTTTTTTCTCCCCCAAAAAACAGTGGGCGTGGACTGTGAAAGGGTGAGCTTTCTGACCTGTTGCCCTACTACTTCATTTATGGACAAGGAGATGGAGGTACAGATGAAGGACATATTTAGCTCAGATACACAACTATTTATGGCAGAATCGTTCTGGAACTTCTTTTTTTTTTTTTTCTGTCAGTACTGGGGATTGAACCCAGGGGTGTTTTACCACTAAGCTCTATCACCAGTCCTTTCTATTTTTTATTTCGCAACATGGTCTTGCTAAGTTTCCAAGGCTGATCTAGAACTTATGATCCTCCTGCCTCAGCCTCCCAAATAGCTGGAATTAAAGATGTGTATCACCACACCAGGCTCATTCTGAAACTTCTCGATCTCCTCTTTCCCCTGCATTTGGGAACAACAAAAGACCTCATCAAGTATTAATTTATATATAATAAATATACACCTGTATGTACATAAAATGCATATAGGCAGTGCAATGTGAGATATTAGAACAGAAAAAAGACATTAATAAAAAAAATCAGTGAAATCCTAATAAATTCTGATTTCTTTTTCTTTCTTTCTTTCTTTTTTTTTTAAAGGTATTGAAGATTGAACTCAGAGGCATTTGGCTATTGAGCTACAATGCTGGCCCTTCTAATTTTTTACTTTGAGATAGGGTTTCATTAAGTTTCCTAGGCCAGCCTCAAACTTGCAATCCTCCTGCCTCAGTCTCCTGGGTAGAAGTAAACTGAACTAGTAGTAACACATGAATATTGGTTTCTTAGTGTTTTTATTTGTTTGTTCGTTTACTGGGGATTTAAGAGGGGTGCACTACCACTGAGTTACATGCTCAGCTCTTTTTCTTTTTTATTTTGAGATAGGGTCTTACTAAGTTGCTGAGGCTGGCCTTGAACTTGTGATCCTTCTGCCTCAGTTTCTGGAGGCACTGGGATTACAGGTATGTGCCACTGCTTTGGGCTAAAGTCACTGTTTTTTAAAAATGCAACAAAGTTACATTAAAACAAGTTCAAACAACATATAAGTGTTTAACGAAACAACGAAAAGAACTAAAGCCTTTTCTTTCTGCCTTGTGATTCTGCCCCTCAATTCTGATCACATTTAATAGCTCAGTGTGTATCTCTTTTTAGGTATTTTCTTTAATGTTTATTTAAACACACACACACACAATTCTATCTCATTTCACCCTTCAAACAATCATTTAAAATTGACATTACAATCAAATGAGGAAACTGAGGCTTGTTCTTAACTGAGGTTAAGTCAACTCCATGGTCCTACCAGAGTCCACCAGTCTCAGTGGGTGAGCAAGTGGGAGTCTGCTTTGTGCTCCCCAAGTCATCACTCAGGGAAAGACTGCAACTGCCTGGAGGGCGGAACCTCCTTTATTTGGCATGATGGCACCCACAGATTGGCACAGCCCTCCTCCTTCCCTCCATCCTATACGGAGGGGCAGGCCTCGCTGGCCATAACCAGGATTGTTGTAGGAAGTAACGAGTATGATTTTGGATGTGTTTCATGTTGCCATTGGTGAAGAATGGGAAGCAGGGGGGTTGTTTTCTGTAAATATCAGGAAACATAGGGGTGTGGAATTTCATAACATGTTACAACAAGCCCATCCGACGGGCCCACTTTTTGGGTCCCCGGAGCAGAAGATTCCAAACAAAATATATTCAGCTTTCTCTCTCAAAGCAATGTGTTCCACTTGCCAGGAATGGAATTTTCACACATTGAAGGTCAAAGTGAAATTTCTGGGAGGGATCTCAGTGAATCATAAAGGCAGTCACCACTTGCAGGGGCTCTGAATAGGAGGAAATTGGAACAACAATATGCTGAGTTTTTCACCACTGGCCCCTGGGCAGTTCAGGATATTGAGCCCTGTGTGACCTTCCCAACAGAAAATCCACCTATGGGTCCATTAGCAGAGTGACACTATGAATAATTCCCTAGCCAAACAAATGGTGTTATCCTTTCAAAGGGAGAAAACTAGCCCCTGTATCATTAGCCCCTGCTCATGCCAAGCCCTGCACTGAGCACCCCACGTTTCTCTCCCTGAACTTTGCACCACTCTTCCCCCATTTTATAGTGAAAGAAACTGAGCCCAGAGAAGAGAGGTGTCTTGTTCAAAAGTCAAATTCCAAAATCAACTGAGAAAGGATTCCAACCCAAATCCTTTACATTTGATTTCAAAGCAGGTGTTTGTTCCAAATGTTTCAAAGTAATTTTGCAAACAAACTATATATTTTAATCTCCTAAGTTAAAAAATAAATAAATAAATCGCTTTCCCAGCATATGCTATTCCCCACGCTGTGGTTTATATTCTGAGACCAGATGGTAAAACAAAGTCCAACAACCGTCCCTTCCAACATTCACACAAATTCTGGTCACACTTTTCTACACTCAAAGGGGATCTAAATAAATTCAAAGTGATGTCCAAGGTATAGATTCCACATTTCAAGAATTGCATGTTTTTACTTTGCACCCAAATTTACATTTGCCCCACTCACTGTTTAGAGAATAACCATGATATCAGTAAGATAACACTTAAGATTTCCCTTCACCAGGCGCAGTAACCCACACCTGTAATCCCAGCATTTGGGAGGCTGAGACAGGAGGATTGTGAGTTCAAAGCCAGCCTCAGCAACTTAGCAAGGCCCTAAGCAACTCTGTGAGACCCTGTCTCTAAATAAAATACAAAATAGGGCTGGGGATGTGGCTCAGTGGTGGAGTGCCCCTGGGTTCAATCCCCAGTACCAAAAAAAAAAAAAAAGATTTCCTTTCCCAATGTTTTATTACAAAAAATTTCAAACAGACAAATTAAAAGAATTGTCTAGGGGATACTCATATGTGCACCACCTAGATTCTTCCATTAACATTTTACTGGATTGTCTGAACTTTTTTTCATTGTTTATAATATGTGCCAGAGACTTTGCATGGATTCTCTCAATCCTTAAAAAAACCAACCAAAACAATTCTTTAAAGCTGGTTACTATTATGGCTCCCTTTGAATGGATGAGGAAATGGAAGCTTGAAAACTTAGAGTGACAGGCAGGTGTTCCGGTTATATTCACAAAGATGGGGGCCCACTTGAGCTGCACTGAATAGAGTTTGATTAGTTCAGTTAAGGTTGGAGATTTGTTTTCTGAATCAGGAATTTCCAGACATAAAATTCTACACTCCAAAATTCACTTTTTAAAAAAATATTTTTTTAGTTGTAAATGGACACAATACCTTTATTTTATTTATTTATTTTTATGTGGTGCTGAGGATCGAACCCAGAGCCTCACAAGTGATAGGCAAGTGCTCTGCCACTGAGCCCCAGTCCCAGCTCCTAACATCCACTCTTTTGTTTTGTTGTTTTTGTGGTACTGGGGTTGGAACCCAGGGCCTCACATTGCCAGGAAAGCACTCTACCATTGACACATCCCTAGTCCTAAAACTCATTCTTCTGTGGGGTGAATGCTACTGGCATCCACTAGGTAGAAGTCAGGAATACTGATAAACATCTTCCAATGCAGAAAACAACACAGAATTATCTGGCTCAAATATCATAGTGCTAAGGGTGAGAAACCTTGACTTAGAAAGACTGTCAGGATTCTTTCTTGGAAGTTACAGAGAAAGGGAAACCTGGAGGGGAAAGAATGTTCCACAACAGAAGATGGCATTCCAGGGGTGATGTGGGTTCAGGGGGAAAAGATTTACCTGGCTGATTATGGAAGTTGTTAGGCAAAACTATGGGTAGAGAAAGTCCCAATGTACTGAGCCTCCTGTTCCAAAAGTTAATTTGTAAATTGCTTCTTTGGCGTGTCTTGGATCCCCGGCCTTCCTCCCTCCAGAAGGAGGCCATATGGTGCAAATGAAAGGCCCTGGAGACAAAATCAGAAGACCTGGGTCGCATCCCAACTTTGCAGGGATCAAAATCACTTTACTTTTCTAGAGCCTCATTTTCCATTTGTGAGACGGGGATGGAAATGCTACTCCTTCTATCACTGAAAAGAGAATAGGTGTGTGAATGGGCTTGGCTCTGTGGAGGCTCAGATGTGATTCTGACACTCTGACATTATTGTTGTTCATGTGTTCACAATGCAAAGAGTGGTGAAAAATAAGTATATATTATGGGCTGGGATTGTAACTCAGTGGTAGAGCACTTGCCTGGCCTGTTGGAGGCAATGGGTTTGATTCTTAGCACCATATATAAATAAATAAAAGATCCGTTGACAACTAAAAAAATTTTTTTTTAAAAAAGTATTACTTTTTTATACTTTAAAAAAGTATATTGGGTTGGGGATATAGCTCAGTTGGTAGAGTGCCTGCCTCGCAAGCACAATGCCCTGGGTTCAATCCCTAGCACCACACACACACAAAAAAGTATATATCATATGTGTCCAATTTTTGTTTACTATGAATATCTGCTGAGAAAATAGTCTAGAAGTAGTTACATGAAATGGCTAGCACATTTTGTCCTTTAGTAGGAGAAACACAAAACACAACAAAAATCAAATACATTACCTTTGATATTAGTAAATATATATTATTGCAATGCTTAAAAGTTATCTTTTCAACTGGGCACATTGGCACACATCTGTAATCTCAGTGACTTGGGTGGTTGAGGTAGGAGGATTATAAATTTGAGGCCAGCCTGGGCATCTTAGTGAGGCCCTGTGTCAAATAAAAAATAAAAAAGGGATGGCGGTATAGCACAGTGGTAAAGCTTCTCTGGGTTCAATCCCGGGTATCACAAAAGAAAAAAGAAAAAAAAAAGTTATCTTCTTCAAAACTATGAGGAAACACTTAGGATGTAATTTAAGAAAAAAGGAAAGCAAGATAGACATTGTGTAGCCTGGCGCAGTGGCACATGCCTGTAATACCAGCAGCTCAGGGGGCTGAGGCAAGAGGATGGTGAGTTCAAAACCAGACTCAGCAACTTAGCAAGGCCCTAAGCAACTCAGTGAGACTCTGTCACTAAATAAAATACAAAAAAGGGCTGGGAGTGTGGCTCAGTGGTTAAGTCCCCCTGGGTTTAACCCTCAGTACCAAAAAAAAAAAAAAAGAAAGAAATTGTACAGACCTATGCTGTCCACTACAGTAGCCACCAGCCCTCCCTTGTTACTGAGCACCTGAAAAGTGACTAGTCCCACAATATTTTTATATTGATTATATGATAAAATGACAATATTGTGGATATGTTGGATTAAATAAAATATATTATTAAAGTTAATTTCACCTACTTGTTTTCATTTTTCTTTAATGAGGCTACTGAAATATTTTAAATTATGTATGTGGCTCACATCTGTCGTTTACATACTTCTTTTGAACAGTGTTGATATAGATAATATAAACTTGGCTGGAAAATGAAAAAAATGCAGATTTGGAAAAAAAAATTGAGTGGAAAAATACCAAGCCTTTCGCTGGGATTGAGTCTAAATGGTAGGATTAGGGGTGACTTTTTCAGCTTCTTGGCAATTTTCTGGGCTCTCCAAATGTTTGATGGGATGTAGATATCCCTGTGATAATCTGGAAAAAGGGAGAAGGAGGTAGAAACTCTTCTTTACCCTAGGCTACAACTGTTCTTTCTTCAAGTGATTTTATTGTATGGGAACTGTTACTTTGTGAATTAAAAAGTGATATTCCAGAGAGCCAAACTCTCCTTTGGTTCTGGGTGCAAAGGGAGGGTCCTATACCCTGCTCCCTCTCCCAGCCAGGACAGAGGCATCTTCTTGGGTCTTCCCCACAAAAGGGGAACTGAGGGTATGGGGAGTGTGAGAAGCAGCTCTGTGGATGCTCAGAACATCCCTGGGCAAGGAAGTGAGTCACCCAGTGAGTCAGCCCCCACCCTGCTTTCATTTTTGGTATTGTTCCATGTGGCTGCTGCTCTCTGTCACCCTTTTCCCCTGAACCACATGTGCAGTCTTGAGGTGGTTAAGGCAGATCTGGCTGAGAAGGGCTTCTGGGGGCTGAGCACTAAAAAGGTCATTCACGGAGCTGCCCATGGTCACCACAGGCTCTCCTTTCAACCTCAGGTCAACCCAGTCAACATGGGCAATATAAATTTTTTTTTCTTGTAAAACACCTCAAATTTTATTCATGGTATGAAAGCAATAAATGACACATTAGTACAGAAGAATGCATAGCTTGTAAGTCATAACTCATCCTTTAAAACCAGAATAGCTAAGTGAAAAGTCAGTACAGGTTCTTATTTTTACTATAAAAATAAAATCAAAAGCACACATTGGGTGGGGCCCGGTGGCTCACGCCTGTAATCCCAGCACTTGGGAGGCTGAGGCAGGAGGATCGTGAGTTCAAAGCCAGCCTCAGCAACTTAGCGAGGCCCTAAGCAACTTAGTGAGGACCTAAGCAACTCAGTGAGACCCTGTCTCTAAGTAAAATACAAATAGGGCTGGGGATGGAGTGCCCCTGGGTTCAATCCCAGTACCAAAAAAAAAAAAAAAAAAAAAAAAAAAAGCACACATTGGGAATTGAATTGCTTTTTTTTTCTTTCTAGAAATGTGACTTACGAGTTTCTGGTCAGTAAAAGTCCACCAAATATTATGCTGAACCAAAGCTGACAGATGACCAGTACAGCTGTCCATGCCTCCTTCTCACCCTGAGCTAGACCAGTGAACACCAGTGAACATGATTTCAAAATCATGTCCACTAGGTGAGCCTGGTTAGCCTGAGTATTCATCTATAAAATTTTTTTTAAAATAATACTTGAGTTGGTAGAGTGCTTGCCTTGCAAGCACAAAACCCTGAGTTCAATCCCCAGCACTGCAAAAAAAAAAAAAAAAAAAAATGCTTGAAAGAGACTTCTAGAAACAGTGGGACTATAGCAGGACCAACAGAAGACAGTGTTACAAGAACTGCATATGTTAAGACTGGGAGTTGATTTTAACATGCAGCTTTTAGGTAAAGGACGTCTCTCTTGGTTGATCCCTACAGCCAACACAAGCTGTGATCAGAGGAGATACAGAAATCTTAGGACAGGCAGCTGGCTCCAGTAACTCCCTAGATAAATACTTCCAAACAAAAACCCCATTGAGGGTGAAGGACTGAAACTCTGATCTGCTTAAAAAAGAGGGGTGAGTGCACAAAGGACTCACGCAAAGCCTGCTGGGAAGAAGAGGCCTCATGGTGTAGTTATACACACCAACATGTACTGGGGAAGGGCCCCCAGGTGGAATGGCTGACATGGCTTGATCCAGAGGGGTCTGAGTCAAGCACTGAGAGGTGACTGGATGGAGAGGGAAGGGACACTAATACAAGATGGCATTTCAGGAGAAATGGGTCCAGAAGGGTCATAGGACTGCAGAACAGAATCTTTTCAAGATGTGCTCTTTTTGGTCATCATTAGCTAAAGTCTCTTGGAGTCAATTGGACTGGGGACATCCAAAATGACCCCATTCATTGCCCGGACCTAGTGCCACAGATTGTTCTGGGAAGCTAACGTAGTCATCACTAAACCACTGCTTAACTCCATTCCCAGCCTTCCTTTTCTGCTCTGTAGTCCAGAAACATTTCTTGAAAAGCCAGGAAATTTGCAAATGTGAGTAGCATGTTGAATATGTCACCAGACACTTCATCTTTACGGTGCTGTAATGGAGTTGTGAAAGGCACCATGTTCGATCCAAGGATCCACTCCAGCAGCTGTTCTTCAGTATTTTTTTTTCACCAGAGAAATACGTTCGTTAAAAATGGGTGCGTAGATGAGTTTATTCTCTTCTGTGTTTTCAAACTCCTGATAGTACTTATTCATGAAATTTCTCTACAATAAGTGGAACTTGTCATCCATGACAACATCCTCTAAATATCCAACCACAGCATGAAATTCTGCATCAGATGCAGAGAAGGTCAGTGCAAAGCCCTCTTCCTCTAGTGTGGCCACTGCCAGTGTGCCCGATCAAACCACAGCCTGTGTCCTGCTCCCCAGAGACCTCTCCTGCATCAAGGGCACCACGGACGGCAAGCTGGGAGGAGGCCTCGCTGCCTGGCCAGCTCAGCACCTCCACACCAGCTGGCCTCCTCGCCCAGCCAGACCACTCTGCTGCCTTAAGTCCAGGTGTCAACATAGGCATTACTGGCAGTCCTATTTTACTTCTTTTTTTTTTTTTTTTTTTGGAACCAGGGATTGAACTCAGGGATACTCAGCCACTGAGCCACATCCCCAGCCCTATTTTGTATTTTATTTAGAGATAGGGTCTCACTGAGTTGCTTAGGGCCTCACTAAGTTGCTGAGGCTGGCTTTGAACTCGCGATCCTCCTGACTCAGCCTCCCAAGTCACTTGGATTACAGGCGTGAGCCACCGCGCCCAGCCCTATTTTACAGAGAAGGAAACCAAGACACTGAGAGGTTAAATACTTGGCCCAGGGCTCCCTACTAGGAAGCACTTAGTGAGATTCAAATTCAGGCCTGACTCCAAAGCCTGAGCTCCAAAATGTGGCTGGACTCTACTGCTCTGCCTTCCACCGAATTCTAATCTAGGTCTGCCCTGGACAAGACACATCCAACTTTCCATCACCCTATATAGTTCATTTGCCCAGGGCCCTCATATGGTCTGCTTGACCTCTTAACAAAACATGTCTCTGGGAAGCAGTTTAAGAGCCTGATCTGGGATGGGGGTAGAGCACTTGCTAGCATACAGGAAGTCCTGGGTTTAATCCCCAGCACTGTAAAAAAATAAAAAGTCTGCTATCAGACACTTACACTAAAATGTGAATTTAGGTCCATCTTTACTCCTTCAAGGAGGAGTTCTATTCCAGTTGGGGTGAAAGACTAACAAGAATTTCTGCTGAGCTGGGCTTGGTGGCGCACGCCTGTAATCCCAGTGACTCAGGAGGCTGAGGCAGGAGGATCAAGGGTTCAAAGCCAGCCTCAACAGGAGCGAGGTGCTAAGCAACTCAGTGAGACCCTGTCTCTAAATAAAAAATACAAAATAGGGCTCAGTGGCTGAGGGCTCCTGAGTTCAATCCCTGGTTCCCCACGGCACCCCGCAAAAAAAAGAAAGAATTTCTGCCGTTGGGAGCAGGGGGACGTCTAGGGGAAAAAGAAAACTCAGTTCTGCTTCCTCCTGAAGCACGTCATGAGCTACCCTCACCTCTCTACTTGGCAGTCCAGTCTTGTCTTCAGTTTATTAGCAGGGGGTGGGTGGGGCCAGGCCCAGGAAGCAGAAGCTCATGTGATGTAGCTGCCACAAGAATGCCACCCCCTCACAGATTCCACCAGCCAAGAGTCATGCCTAGGGATTAAGCATTCTCCTTTCTTTTGAATTTCTTGGTAATTTAATGTTTTTATAGGTAACACATTCACGTGGTTCAAAAATTGCATACAGGGGCTGGGGTTATGGCTCAGTGGTAGAGCGCTTGCCTGGCATGTGTGAGGCCCTGGGTTTGATACTCAGCAACACATATAAATAAAATAAAAGATCCATTGACAACTAAAAAAAGAATTACATACATCACACACACACACACACACACACAGACACACACACACACACACACACACACAGAAAAGTATCACTGGTCACAGTGGTCATGCCTATAATCCCAGCAATTTGGGAGGCTGAGGCAGGAGGATCACAAGTTACAGGTCAGCCTTAGCAACTTAATGAGGCTCTAAACAATTTAGTAAGACCCTGTCTTAAAATTTAAAAATAAAAAAGGGCTGGGGATGCGACTTGGTACTAAAGCACTCCTGGGTTAAATTCCCACACCAAAAAAAATAAAGAAAAAAAAATATCTTCTACCAAGTCCTTTTTCTACCTAGTTCTACCCTTACCCCCAGGCTCTGTTATTAATTTGTATACTTTTTAGTTTCTTCATACATATACAAATAAATACAAGCACACACACATACACAACCACCCTTCTTTTTTTAAAAAATGTTTTTTAGGGCTGGGGATATAGCTCAGTTGGTAGAGTGCCTGCCTCGCAAACACAAGGCCCCGGGTTCAATCCCTAGCACTGCAAAAAATATATATATATATTTTTTTTAGTTGTAGACAGTCACAATACTTTTATTTATCTATATGTGGTGCTGAGGATCAAACCCAGTGCCTCACACATGCCAGGCAAGGGTTCTACCACTGAGCCACAACCCCAGCCGAACCCCCTTCTTTTTATAAAAAATTGCAGACTCTACAAAAGCAATCATGCTAGAGTAAGAACTTTAGTGAAAAGGAGTTTATAGGTATTCTCTTCGTGGGGGCACCAAGTGGGCCCTTTTCCTCTGTTTTTGCATTTTTAAAAAAGTCTAACTTGCCGGGCGTGGTGGTGCATGCCTGTAATCCAAGCGACTCGGGAGGCTGAGTCAGGAGGATCGCGAGTTCAAAGCCAGCCTCAGCAACTTAGTGAGGCCCTAAGCAACTCAGTGAGACCCTGTCTCTAAATCAAATACAAAATAGGGCTGGGGATGTGGCTCAGTGGTGGAGTGCCCCTGGGTTCAATCCCCAGTTCCAAAAAAGAAACAGTCTAATAGTGTCTAACTTCATGAAATACAACTACAGTCAAATTCACCCTTTTGAGTGAATGGTTTGGTGAGTTTGGACAAATGCGTATAGTTGTGTAGCCACTACCATAACTGAGACACAGAACAGTACACCTTCCCCCAATTTCCTCAGGCCCCTTTGATCATTCTCTACCACCACCCACAGCCCTAACCTCTGATGCGTTATTCTCTGCCCTCATAGCTTTGCCTTTTCTATGATTTCATAAAATTGAATCATACAAAATGTAATTTTTTTGTGTTTGACCCTTTTTTTTTTCACTTAGCATAATGCATTTCAGATTCATCTGTGTTGTTCTGTATGTTGGTTTATCAACAGTCTGTTCCTTATCACTGGTGAGTTATATTCCATTAAATGGACGTTCCACAGCCTGTTTTTCATGTATCAGTTGAAAAACATTTCTGTTGTTCACAGGTTGAGGCTATAAGAATTCACATACAGGTTTTTGTGCAGACACATTAATGTCTTCTGGGTGAATACATAGGAGTGGAATTACTCTGTTGTTGGTGGTTGTTTGTTTGGTTTATTTATTGATGGTACTGGGGATTGAATCTGGGGTACTTTACCACTGAGCCACATCCCCAGCATTTTAAAATTTTTTATTTTGAGACAGGGTTTCCTTAAGTTATCCAGCCTGGCCTTGAACTTGTGATCCTCCTGCTTCAGCTTCCCAAGTGGCTAGGATGACAGGTGTGCTCCACTGCACCCTGCTTTTATCTCATTTTTTAATCTCTATAATAGCCCTGCTTCCTGGTCTGCCAGCCTCCTTTCCAGAGGGGAAATCTGGTCGTGGCCTTCTTTCCACATCACTTAGCAGATAAGCTGCAGAGATGGAATTTGAACTCAGATCTGGAAACAAAACAAACTCCTCCTCCTGGGAACTAAGATATAACACAGACTTCCTGCCATTATGTTGGAAGGGGCCAAAGGCACCTACAGCATACAGCATAAAGGGTGAAGGGATTAATAAAGCACAAACCTCACTTTCTAATTTTGGCTCCCTTACAAGAATTCTGACTTGTGCTAGGAGGAAATCCAAGTGGGGGCCCCTCTAGGCTGGTGGTACGCTCTACTGCCTTGGGACTACCAACTTTCCCAAAGGGAGTGAGTCCTAGTGTTTATCAGTGGGTATGGAATGTGCTCTTGAAAGTTTATAGTTCACTTAACATGCATCATCTCACCAAAGAACAACTTCACAAGGGGTGGTCCTGCCGCTCCCTGCAATCCACCCACAGAGCCACCAACACCAGGCCAGCTGCATGCAGAGGAAGCTTATTTGTGAGCCTTTCCCATGTGCAATGGCAACCTGGCAATTCCAAACACCCTCCTGGCATGCCTGGATTGACAGGGTGACAGGCTAGAAAGGGCATGGGCCTGGGACTCCAGTCTTTCCCTGGAGAGTTTGTGGAAGGCACCCAGGAGATGTGCAGTAAAGTTTGGTTCCCTTCAACTTCCTGAATAGAACAGGTAGGTACCACACCAAATAAGACCCTGGAGGTTAGACTACCACCAATGTGCTAGGTGTACAGGGAAGTTGTCCCCCATCTGTGCCTTCAGTTTCCACATTTAAGAAAGTGGACCAGACTTAAAGGCACTGTGTAAGATGTAATGGCCTTAGCCTTTCTTGGGTTAGGGGTATATAGCTCAGTGCAGAGCAACTTGCCTAGCATGCATAAGGCCCTAGGTTCAAGCCCTAGTACCAAAAACAAACAAAAAAAGTAGCCTTCCTTGCAGTTGAAATAGGGATTAAGGGAAAATGTCCTCAGTCTCTTGGCTGCCTAGAGATCTGCCCTCCCCAAGCTGAGATGAGATTTTATAGTCATGGAGCATCTAGAAAAGGTCTGAATCTTATTGACCACACAAGGCAAGTTACATAAAGGGAGTTAAGAGAATGTTGAATTTGGCTGTGGAATGAATGGATTCTCTACCTCACACTCATCATAGGAGCGTGTGAGTCTCTATGAAGTGGAAACAATAGTATCTGTCTCCTTAGGTTGTGGGGATGCAGACCTGGGGAGCATGTGTACTCTGCTTAAGTACCTACTAGGATGAAACCAGACCATAGTGTGAGCCAGAGGTCTCACATTCCACCTAGCCTACACATAGAGTGACGACTCATTCTGAGTGGTTCAAAATCCAAAATCATTTGGCATTAAACATTCCAAATGTCCAGATTTTTTTGTTTTTGTTTTTGTACTGGGAATTGAATCCAGCATGCTTTAGCACTAAGTGACATCTCCAGTCCTTTTTTTATTTTTATTTTGAGAGTGGGTGTTGCTAAATTGCTGAGGCTGCCCTTGAACTTGCAATCCTCCTGCCTCAGGCTCCTGAGTAGATGGGATTACAGGCATGCACCACCAGGCCTGACTTGGAATTTCTTAAAGTCTGAAGAACCTGACAACTCTGTGCCCACATTAGCACCTGGGATCAATGGGCTGGAGCTGAGTGCTAGCAGTTTCTCTTAATGAATCAAACACTTGACACTTTGCCAAAGTCCCTATTGCTCTCTCTTACAACCTACCTATCTACTCCACTCCTTGAATTGCCTGCCTGACCTCTGTAGTATTGGAGTTTGCAATCCTTGATGTAAATACACTCTTACCTGTGAAGAGTTAATAAAAAAAAAAAAAAAAATTTTTTTTTTGATGCTGAGGATCAAACCCAGGGCCTCAAGCATGCTAAGTAAGCACTCTGCCACTGAGCTACATCCCCAGCTCTAAGAGATGAAATTTTAAAAGCTGTTCTTAGGAGGATTGGGATTTAGCTCAGTGGCAAAGTGTTTGCTTAGAATATATGAAGCCCTGGGTTCAACCCCCAGGAAAAAAATTTAAAGCTGCTCTTAGGTTGCTCACTTTCAAATAGTCCAAGAGACAAACATTTCTGTGGCTGAAAAGCCTATCAAATCTCTTACTGGTATTCTTCATTAAAAAACCAGAGTAGCATGCAGTGGTGCACACCTGTAATCCCAGAGGCTCCAGAGGCTGAGGCAGAAGGAGTTCAAAGCCAACCTAAGCAATTTAGTGAGGCCCAAAGCAACTCTGTGAGATCCTGTCTCTAAATAAAATACAAAAAGGGCTGGTGATGTGACTCAGAGGTTAAGCTCCCTTGGGTTCAATCCCTAGTACCAAAAACAACAACAAAAAACAAGGGAGCCACGTGCAGTGGTGCACACCTGTAATCCCAGCAGCTCAGAAGGCTGAAGCAGGAAGATCACAAGGGCAAAGTCAGTATCAGCAACTCAGTGAGATCCTCTCTCAAAATAAAATCTAAAAAGAGCTGGGGATGTGGCTCAGTGGTTAAGTGCCCTGGATTCAATCCCCAGTACCAAAACAAAACAAAACAACATCTAAAATAATATAAACAGTTTGCCATAAAACTAAAATATTGTCATTATTTACAAAAACAAACAAAACAAACCCAAATGATTTCCTCCTGAATTGACTCTCAAAGCACAAATTCCAGTTGCAAATAACAGAAAGTGAATTTTTAAAAAGTTTAAACAGAGAGAGAGAGAAATTGATTTAATGACTTTTGTAATCAAATTAAAGACCAGTGGGAGTGGATATCTGGAACACTGGGTGTCTTTGAATCAAATGGATTCAAGACTCTGGTCTTGAAGTTGAAGCTCTGTAAATCAATTTCCTTCTCTCAAGCCAGCTTCTCCAAGTAGAGGAATAAGCAAGCAAAGACCCTTCTGAGCTCACATTCCTACTGTGTGAAATCCAAAAGGGGAGAAATGATGAGGAATGTAGAGTATTGTCTTCTCTACCCATTGGAACAAAGAAAAATCCTAGGGAAGAATTGTGATTGGCTTGGCTTGGTTTCTGTTCCTGCTTCTTGGCCAATCAGGGGCCTGTTCCCAAAAGGAAAAAAAAAGACAGGCCTGGCACAGTGCCACCATCAGGTTGCTGGCTCTTTGTGGGTTTTAATGATTTCTAGGTTGGGAAGCTCATCTTTGCAGTCTGTTTTAGGTACCAATTATAGTAATCACAATAGCTTACTATGTTCCAGGCACTGTTTTAATTGCTTATCATATTAAATGCGTCGCATATGTATACATGCATATGATCTCATTAATCTTTTTACCACCACCTCCCCACCTCCCATCAGAGTTTCACAAATGTAGAAACAAAGACATGAAGTAGTTAAGTAGTTCAGACACCTGCCTAAGTGGCAGACCTGGGTGGTGAACCCGAGTAGTCTGGCCAGAAATCATAGGTTCAGTCTTATCACAGTTGACCATCTAAGACAATTAGACCATAAAGGATTTGTCAAAAGTGCCTGTGTGCTGGCATTGGACAAAAGTATGACCACAAACAGTGCTATTTTCCATCTGAGTGTGGAGGGGGACTAGGTGAGAGATCCCCAAGATTCCTGCCATGCTAGCTGCCTGTGCTGCTGGGGAAGTTGGCTTCGATCTACCCCAGGAGACACTTGGCACAACATTGTTTATCAAGCCCTCCACCAGCCACCTTGGCTCTGACTCCCCTTCTACTGCATTTTTGCTTCCAATCAAGTCGGTCTCCAGTGACCCAAAACCTGCATCAGTAATCATAATAATCATGTTTTTTTTTTTTTTGTGTTTTTTTTTTGTTTGTTTTGTTTCCTGGTCCAGACTCTGTCCCTAACAGAATACCAAGAGTAGTATGTTTGTTGATTGTCTGGGTTTTAGGGGAATTCAATTCAATTGAAAAAATGTGCAGTGAGATTCTACCCTGACTATGTGGCCCAGGATTATAGCAATAAATGAGAAGCAGATTCTGTCTTAAAAAAAAAAAAAAAACTTAGGCAACATAAAAAAATAAATCTCCATCTCTAAACTGCCCTGTTTGGGATTAGGCAAAAGCTATCTTGATGGTCTGGGTCCCTTCACTTTCTAAAACTTTTCCCTGTGGGCATCAGCCAGTCTAATTGATCTATGCGGCTAGAATCAACAATTGGAAAGTCACTCGCCTCCAATCCCTGCCCCAAACAGGCCCAAATGAAGCCCTTCTCCATGCCCTACTGGCACCCAGTGTTAACCTGGAAGAATTAAGCTTGTCTATTTTTCCCCAGGCTCCACATCTCTTCTTTGGAATTATCGCTTATCAACACTTCCTGGTAGGCTCAGGCAGCCATGTTTTGTCACATGACTTGCCTCCTGACCACAGCTGATTGGTTCTCACTTATCACCTGATCCAGCGCTGCCCATCCATAGGCTGAAAGGAAACCAATCAACTTCTTTTTTCCTTGCTATTCTAACCTAAAAGGCCCAGTGAGTGAGTGAAAATGGCTGACCATCGAGGGGGAGGGCATCATAGTGTTGAGGCATGACACCTAGGTCAGGGATAACCCTAATAAGAGAGGGAAGCCGGAGAAAGAAGCAGAGGTGAGAGGCCATCTGTGAGGCATTGCTGTGAGAGAGGAAAGGAGGAAAACAGGAGGTTGATGACTGATTTATCAGGTGGGGCTCCAAATCCTGGACTTGGGTGATTTGTGCACCTTTCAATAACCCTCCCAATTCACTTGAGCAAGTTTGACATGGCCTTAGTTTCTTGCAACAAGATAAACTATGACTCGAATGTCTAAATATTTTGTCCATGCCACTATTATCACAGTTATTATAATAAAGGACAGATATCATGTTTCCCTATCCCCAACAGCTGGTGATGCCTTTTTACCTATCTTTCTGTCTCCACAACTGTCCCTTGCCTCTGTGCCTAGCACATGGTCTGTGCTCCATTAAAGCTTGATGAAGGCAGGAACGCAGCTCTGTGGGAGACCGTGTGCTAAGCATGAGGCTTTGGGTTCAGTCCCCAAGACAAACAAAACAAAACAAAACAAATAAACAAAACCCCAAAACTTGATGAAGGTTGTTTTTCTTCTCTAAATTTCTCTGCCTGGCTTTCCAGTCTTCCTCCATCTGGCCCCATATCTAACCTGGTTTCCCACGACTCCTCACTACACACCCTTTGCTGTGGTTAAACCAGTCTCACCGAGACATCCAGCTCATTTCTTTGGGCCTTTCCTCATGTTGGAATGCCCTCCTCCCCCCTCTTCACCTATTTATCCTTCTAATATGAGCCACCTCCTTCCCCATTCACTCCTCAAATATTTATGGTGCCCACTCTATGGCAGGCATTATGCTAAGTGCTGGGCTGCAGTGGAGAACCAAGCAGATGCGTTTTCTGCCACCATGTTGCTTATTGTCTTCTAAACCTTCTCAAAGCTTCTCCAAAACCCTATGCCCCCACTTATAACCTCACTCATCCACTTCTCTTACCTCTTGAATGATTAATTCTTAGGACCTCACACCACCATTTATTAAGTTTCTCTTGAGTTTGTTTTGCCTACCAAGCCACCTCTTACCAAATGGATTTTATGTGTCTTGAGGGTTGGAGCCAGAAAAAATTTTTAAAAATATAAATTCAAGAATTTATATTTGTGTGGCTCAGCACTGGGGACATAGTAGGCACTTAAAAATTACTCTTCACTGCCTGCCTGCTTGATTGGAATTGCCTCCTGTCCTCCTGGCCTGGAAAGTAGAAGGACAGGGAGGTATTTGTCTGTCTTTGCCATCCCAGGAATAAACATTCGCCTGGGTTTCAGCTGATCCCAATAACCCTGGCCATAAGGCACCATCTAAATCCAGGGTAGAGATGAACAAATAGAGGTTTTATTTGTTCTGTTCAGTCCCGGGTGCTCTGGGGAGGGCTTTGCAGACCTCCTCACCACAAACCCACGCTAACAAACAAGAAGCCACTTCTCTGGCAGCCTCCTGTACAGCGTCCTTTTACCTATGTGTCAACTCCCTTGTCTCTAGCCCTTCTGAAAGACACCTTTCAGCTCTGTGTCTTTACTGGGTGGGAGGGAAAAAAAAAATAGGGGCCCAAATTTCATTCTCTCCCCAGACATATAAGCAAAGGTGGTTCATTCCAGACTGACCCAGCAAAACCTCACCACAGAATCTCTCTGCACAAAGAAAGTGCCTTTTGGAAACACAAAGTAACTCTTTCAACTCAAGAAGGGGAAAATATAATCCTCCAACCAACCCCCAACCTGCACTTGGCCACAATCCTGAGGTTGATGGTTGGATCGAAGTGAATCATTTCTCTTTTCTCTGATTGAATCAGTGACAGGCAGCTGGGAGTGCTTGGTCCCCAGAAGAGGCCTCACACCATATTAATGCTGAATTCTCTCTTTTTTCTTTCTTGCTTGCTTTTTCTTTTCTTTTCTTTTCCTTTTTTTACTTTTCCTTTTTTGGTACTGGAAATCAAACCCAGGAGCATTCTGTTCTTTTGAGACAGCATGTTCCTAAATTGCCCAGACTGGCCTTGAATTTGCGTGGCCTTGAATTTGCGATCCCCCGTCTCAGCCTCCTGAGTTGCTGGGATCACAGGTGTGCCCCACCACACCAGCCCTTTCTTCTTATAAGTAGGACTGTCTTAACTAGTGCAGGATGGGAATTGGGATCAACCCAGATGGATAAGTCCAGAACCTGACAGTTCTGAGACAGAAGCTCTTAGACAGCTGTGCCTCTTCCATCTAAACTAGCTCCTTCTCTCTTTAGGACTCTGGGACTGAGGCCAACTTCCTGGGGTCACTGCCCCTGGATAAACTAGCTCCTTCTCTCTGTCCCCTGTTTGAGAGGCACCACTGTACCTTCAACAGGAAATTTTCACTTGGGTATCCTAAGTGATAACTAGGACCACTTTTTTTTTTATTTTTTTTTTTGGTACCAGGGGTTGAACCCAGGGGTGCTTAACCATTGAACCACTTCCGTAGCCCTTTTAATTTTGAGACAGGTTCTCACTAAGTTGCTTAGTTGCTAAATTGCTGACTTTGAACTTGTGATCCTCCTGCTTCAGCTTGGGTACTACCACTTTTTGAGCAAAGGCCTCCTAAGTCCCAGCCCTTGCTTAGATATTATATATGTGGTTTTTCATTGGGATTCTTTTTATTTTTTATTTTTTTTTCAGTGCTGGGGATTGAACCCAGGGCCTTGTGCGTGCGAGGCAATCACTCTACCAACTGAGCTATAACCCCAGCCCCTCATTGGGATCCTTAAAAAGAAAACAAACTGAAAACCCTTTGAAGTAGGTGCTAGGATTGTTTCCATATTGTTTCAGATATGGAAACTGAGGCCCTAAGAAGCTCATCCACAGCTTGCAAATGGCTGAGGGAGCTGCTGACTCCCAAGTCCATGCTCTTAATCACTATGTAAATGGGTCTCTCTTTCTTCTCACCTTTCCAAGGGCTCCTCATTCTCCGAAGACTGAAGAAAATTCTACCTTGTCCCATGTATCTGCAACCCACTCTGAACCCTCCCTAATCTGATGTACTTCCTCTTTGTTAGCAGGCCATTCTGAAATAATCACACATTCATCAATAAATATTGAGTGCCAGTATACACCAAGCACTGTTATAGGACCCATGGCAGTGATCAAACAAAAATTTTTGTCCTTATGGATTTTATATTTTAGTGGATGGTGAGACACACTGAAGAACATAAGCATATAAAAATATCTTAGAGGGCTGGGGTTGTGACTCAGTGGTAGAGCTCTTGCCTAGCATGTGTGAGGGTTTGATTCTCAGCACCACATAAAAAAATAACATAAAGATATCATGTCCATCTACAACTAAAAATATCTTTAAAAAATCTTAGAGGGCAATAAGTGCTTAAGAGAGAGGGCAGAGAAGGGAGATAGGAAATGTGGAAGAAAAGGCACAATTTTAGACAGAGTGGCCTGGGCAGGCTCACTAGAAGGTCATACCAGACTTAAGATCAAATAGAGATAAGAGTGAGTCACGCAGGGGAAGGGCAGCCCACAGAGGCATGGAAACCTGAGTGTGCCTGGTGTGTTGAAGGAATGACAATCGGAGGCCAGTGTGGCTGGAGTAAAATCAATTGAGGGGTCAGAAAGGGAGGCCAGACCCCAAGCTTGGAGACCATCTTGAGAATGCTGCCATTTCTTCTGAGGGAAGGGCTGTATTTTGAGCAGACTTGCATCTTAACAGTAGCCCTCTGGCTGTTGAGAACAGGCAGAAGAGGGATAGGATGGGAACTGTGGATAATCCAAGTGAGAAATGATGCTATATATATATATTTTTTAGTGGGGCAGGAATACTGGGGATCAAATCCAGGAGTGCTCTACCACTAAGCTATATCAGCAGCCCTTTCTAGTCTTTATTTTCAGACAGTGTCTAAGTTGCTGAGGCTGGTCTTGAACTTGCAATCCTTCTGCTTCAGTCTCCCAAGTAACTTGGATTATAGGTGTGCACTGCCATGCTGAGCATGATGGTATATTTTAAGTTACAAAATTGGGTGAAACTGCTGTACCCAAAGAAAATAAAATCATCCAAGCCGATCACGTAAAGCCAAAAGAAGCCTTTATTTTAGCTGGCCAGCGACGATTGCCCTTACACCTAAAAGCGGGGTGCCGGGAAATCGCTAGTTTGTTCTTTTGTTGTCAGCTTGTATAGGGCTCGGGAAGGGATTAGGATGGGGCTATAGGGAAGGGAAGGGATTGGGGTGGGCTATAGGGAGGGGAAGGGATTGGGGTGGGGCTGACTTTCCCCGATCAAGATGGGGAATCTCCCTGGGGAACACCAACATTTTAATCTATTTTCTGTTGCTATAACAAAACCATCAATAGAATGAAAGCAGTTTAAGAAGAGTGTCTAAGAACCATTCCCTGAATCACAAAAATGTGTAGAAGTCAAAGAGATTAAGGAGGGGCCTGGCATTTGCCCCTAATCTCAGCGACTTAGGAGGCTGAGGCAATAGGATTGCAAGTTCAAGATCAACCTCACTGACTCAAAATAAACCTGAGTTTATCAAATGATCAACCTGACTCAAAATAAAAAATAAAAAGGGCTGGGGATGTAGCTCAGTGGTAAAGCTGCCCCACCTTGGGGTCTGGTAGGGGCTGACAAGGAGAGACCAGCAGGAGAGAAGCAAGAAACAACTACTTAATAAGGAGAAAGAGACCCAGAGGAATGTTTCAAGGAAGAGGGAAAGATCAATTGTATCCAGTACTTCTGATTGATCTGGTAACAAGAGTAATGAAATTTGAGGCACCAGAAAAAAAATAAATGCTTAATTAAATAGTTCAGATGTATATTGGCCTAGATGTCTCAACAAATCGCAAGCTTGAAAAGGGCAGGGATTGTGTCCCAGAATTCTGTACTACTCCTCTCTCCCCACACCCCTCCCACTCCTTCTCCCACTCACCCTCCACCTCCCAAATCCCCCAGTTTTGGTGGAATGTGAAGGTGGACTCACCAGCTACAGGAACCTTGGGCCTGAGCTGAGGCACCAGAAATCGCCCAGGCAAGATGTGGAGAAGGGAGTGGACTGCCACCACCACTTCAAAGACAGCAGGACAGAGGGATAACCTGAGGGTGGTAGAAGGGGAAGAGGCAGGCACCCAGGTGAAGGGAAGATAAATTCTGCCTTTAAAAAATGCCTGCAGCCTTTTGTTGTTGTAAGGAAGCAAAGGAATGTATCTTGGGGCTGCGTGGTTCCTTGGTTTAGGTCATTAATGAGCCTTTTCTAGTTGGATCCATCCTGCAGTCTAGACTAGGATGGAGGTTAAGAACTAAATTCCTCTGCACTGAGTTTTTCCCTGGCAGGTGAGGGAGACAGGCGTGTCAGAGCCTGGGAACTAAGGGAACAGAGAAGGGTGAAAGATGGCAGGCCAAGGATTCCCAGGGGTGGGGCGGGCCCAAGGAACCTGTTTTAAAAGGAGTGAAGTCTAACATTAATTTTTTAAAACTTTTTATTGAAGTATATAATAGACAATAGAGAGAAATGGTATTATACCACTAGGTGAATTTTCACACACTGAACATCCCCATGTAACAGCACTCAGATCAAGCCCCAGAACACTAGCAAGCACCCCAGGAACCCCCCTCGGAATCTCCTCTTCCAGCTGTGACTGCCTGAGGGCCATCACTATCCTGATTTTGAATAGCATAGACTAGTTTTGCCTGTTTTATAGTCGTATATCTTTCATTCTTATTGCTGTACACTCTTCCTTTACACGATTATGCCACAATCTACTTATTTCCTCTACTGCTGATGAACATACATGTTGTTTTCATTGGGGGATCATTACAAACGATGCTGCTGGAAATATATATATATATATGTCTGATGTCCAATTCTCTCCCCTTGATAGTTTATTTTTAAAGTATTCAAACATATAGAAAAGTTGAAATAATTGAGTAGAGGACAGCTATGAACCACTCGTATTCTCAATTAACATTTTATTATATTTGCTATATCACTTTATCTATCCTCTACCCACTAACAGTCCATCTTTTCAAAAATGCATTTTGAGGGCTGGGGTTGTAGCTCAATGGTAGAGCACTTGCCTAGTATTGTGTGGGGTACTGGGTTTGATCCTCAGCACTGCATAAAAATAAACAAAAATAAACAAATGAAATGAAGATATTGTGTCCATCTACAACTAAGAATTTTAAAAAAAGCATTTTGAAATAAATTATACACAGCAGTATACCTTGCCCCCAAACATTAACAAAGTTTACTGTTTACTTATGGCTGGGCATGATGTTGCATGTCATCCCAGTGATATAGGAAACTGAGGCAGGAGGAATGCAAGTTTGATGCCAGACTCAGCAACTCGGCAAGGCCCTAAGCAACTTAGTGAGACCCTGTCTCAAATTGAAATAAATAAAAAGGGCTTGGGATGTAGCTTAGAGATTAAGCACCCCAGGTTAAATGGTTAAATCCCCAATACCAAAAAAAAAGGCTGGGGATGAATCTCAGTGGTTGAACCCTGGGTTCAATCCTTAGTACCAAAAAAAAAAGTCTGTGTGTGTATATATATATATATGTGTGTGTGTGTGTGTGTGTGTGTGTGTATGTGTGTGGTTTTGTTTGAAGGAGCATTTATTCAAAATGCAATGCATGTATATTAGCTGTACCACATTCAACATGTTTGAAAAAAAATGCACTTTTGTAACCTATACCCATCAAAACATGTCATTAGTATCATCCAGAAAGTTCCTTCAGGTGCCTACCCAGTTTCTCCCACAATTATGTTCCCATTTTCTTCACCGTAGGCTAATTGTGCCAGGTTTAGAACTTCATGTAAATGCAGTCATACATTAACATTCTCTTTTGTCAAAGCCTTCTTTCACTAAGCATGCTTTTGAAATTCCTTCATGGTGTTACACAAATAACTACTTTGTTCTTTTAAAATGCTGAGTAGTATTCCATTGTATGAATATACCATAATTTGTTTATCCATTGTCCTATTAACTGATACCTAGGATAGGAAGAAAAACTAGTCTTTTGTGGACATATGCTTTCATTTTTATTTGAGTAAATAACCTGGAACTGAAATTGCTGGGTCATAAGTATACATTAAATTTCACACAAACTTTCAGACTTTTTCTTTTTGGTGGGGTTTACCAGGGATTGAGCCCAGGGGTACACTCAAACACTGAACCACATCCCCAGCCCTATTTTGTATTTTATTTAGAGACAGGGTCTCACTGAGTTGCTTAGGGCATTGCCTTTGCTGAGGCTGGCTTTGAACTCGCAATCCTCCTGTCTCAGCCTCCCAAGTGCTGGGATTACAGGCGTGTGCCACCTTGCCTGGCTATTTTAATTTTTAAAAACATTATATACAACTGCTATTTATCTTGATTATTGGGATTTTGGACACTTCCATAAGTTTTTCACTTACATTATCCTAGGGACATTGGTATGGATTCTTTAAAATCCTTCCCACTATATCTCCATCCCCACCAAAAGATATATCCCCCCAGCATACTTCAAGGATAGATTGCTTTTTTTTCTTTTTTCTTTCTTTTTTTTTTTTTTGTACCAGGGATTGAATTCAGGGGTGCTTAACCACTATGCCACATCCCCAGCACTTTCAATAATTTTTATTTTGAGACAGGGCCTCACTAAGTTGTTGAGGCTGGCTTTGAATTTACAATCCTCCTGCCTCAGCCTCCTGAGCCACTGCGATTACAGGTATGCACCCCTGTGCCTCGCTCAATGATAGCATTTTTTCATACATAAAAATAAAAGGCTTGCTTACTTACACCAATAGCAGCCAAGTGAGGGTTTTGGGTAAGTTCTTGGCACAGTTCACTTAGCAGTTTTATAAATAGGAATTCTAACAGGCTTCTGGATTTCAGAGAAAAAATTCATCAATTAAAGTGATCCTAAATTTCTTCATTTCAATATAAGAGACTAAACCAGGTGCAGTGGCACATGCCACTGGGGAGGTTAAGGTAGGAGGTTCACAAGTTTGAGACGACCAGCCTGAGCAACTTAGCAAGACCCTGTCTCAAATTAAAAATCAAAACAAAACAAAGGGCCAGGGATATAGTACCTTATACATACTGAGCACACACTCTTCCACTAAGATACACCCCAGCCTTTAAAAAAAAATCCAAGACATTTAGTGACTTGATCAAATTGATATTGGTAATACATAAGTGGGATCCTCAATCTGGGGTTTTTGGTTAATCCATTGCTTCTACCACTATTCCAGGCAACTGGATTGAATGAAGGGAATTACATATTTCATAAAGGCATATATTCTGATTATTCTCTGCCATAAAATACCAGATCTGAGATTCAAGTATTTCACCCATCTGAAGCCTTGGCTACATAACAAATCCATTAATGTGCATTATAAAAAACATTGCAAAATATACTAAAATTCTTGGATTTCTCAAACTTAGTCTATTGTATTGATTTGGGGGGGTTGGTACTGGGGATTGAACCCAGGGGAACTTTATCACTGAGCTACATCCCCAGCCCTTTTATTTTTTATTTTGAGACAGGGTCGCACTAAGATGTTTAGGGCCTTACAAACTTGCTGAGGCTGGCCTTGAACTTGCAATCCTCCTGCCTCAGCCTCTCAGGTCACTGGGATTACAGGCATGTGCCATTGTGCTCAGCAAAACTGTTACTTTTTATGACTAAATAACATTCTATTCTGTGTATATGCACATTTTGTTTATCCTTTCATCAGCTGAATGATCAGCTTGGCTTTACATTTTGGCTGTTGTGAACAATCCTGCTATGAATATATGTATACAATTTTTGTGTGTGTGTGTGTGTGGTGCTAGGGATTGAACCCAGGCCCTTGTGCATGCGAGGCAAGCACTCTACCAACTATATCCCCAGCCCACATATATACAAATTTTTGTGTGCATATATGTTTAATTGGCCACTGAGCCACATCCCCAGTCCTATTTTGTATTTTATTTAGAGACAGGGTCTCACTGAGTTGCTTAGGGCCTTGCCTTTGCTGAGGTTGGCTTTGAACTCGATATCCTCCTGCCTCAGCCTCCTGAGCCACTGGGATTACAGGCGTGTGCCACCGCGCCCAGCTCATAATTATCTATTGCTGCATAGAAAATTATCCCAAAACTTTGTGACTTAAGGTAAAAATAATAATTATTATTATTATTTTTTCGGTACTGGGGATTGAACCCAGGGGCACTCCATCACTGAGCCACATCCCCAGCCCTATTTTGTATTTTATTTAGAGACAGGGTCTCACTGAGTTGCTTAGGGCCTCGCTAAGTTGCTGAGGCTGGCTTTGAACTCGTGATCCTCCTGCCTCAGCCTCCCAAGTGCTGGGATTACAGGCGTGCGCCACCATGCCCAGCTAAAAATAATTATTATCTCTTACAGTTTCTGTGGGTAAAGTATTTGGAGGTCTCCAGGTCTCTCATGATGTTGCAGTCAGATGCTGGTCATGGTGGCAATGATCAAAAGAAAAGGCTCAGCCGCAGATGGAGGCTTTTTTCTTTTCTTCTTTTTTTTTAAGTACTGGAGATTGAATTCAGGGTCCCATACATACTAGGCAAGTGTTCTACCACTGAGCTATATACCCAGCACTGTCTATTTTATTTTGAGACAGGATCTCACTAAGTTGCCCAGGCTGGTCTCAAATTTGCAATCCTCCTGCCTCAGTCTCCTAAGTAGCCTGTTACAAGTGGAGGATCCATTTCTAAAGTGTCTCATTCAGCTGGGTATAGTGGTACACGCCTGTAATCCCAGTTACTCAGGAGGCTGAGGCAGAAGGATCACAAGTTTAAAGCCAGCCTCAGTCACTTAGAGAGGCCCTAAGCAACTTAGCAAGACCCTGTCTCAAAATAAAAAATAAAAAGGGGTAGCTCAGGGGTAGAGTGGTTGCCTAGCATGTGTGAGGCGCTGGGTTTAATTCTCAGCACCATATATAAATAAATAAAATAAAGATTCATCAACAACTAAAAAAATGAAATAAAATAAAAAGGGCTGGATATGTGGCTCAGTACCTCAGATTCAATCCCTGGTACCAAAAAATAATAATAATAAAATAAAGTGGCTCACTCGGCTGGGCGCGGTGGCTCACGCCTGTAATCCTAGCACTTGGGAGGCTGAGATAGGAGGATCACAAGTTCAAAGTCAGCCTCAGCAACTTAGCAAGGCCCTAAGCAACTCAGTGAGACCCTGTCTCTAAATAAGATACAAAATAGGGCTGGGGATGTGGCTCAGTGGTGGAGTGCCCCTGGTTCAATCCCCAGTACCAAAAATAAAAAAAAAAATAATAATAAAGTGGCTCACTCACTTAACTGGCAAACTGGTGCTGGCTTCTGGTTTGAAGGACTCAGTACCTCTCCACATGGGCTTCTCCACAGAGATGCTTGGTGTCCTCAGTGTAGCTGGCTTCCTCCAAACAGGATATCCCAGAGATCAAGGCAGATGCTGCATCATCTTTTATGACTAAGCCTCAGAAGTCACATACTGTCACTGTCGCTATATTGTATTGTTAACGGACACCAACTTTAATTCGTGTGGAAGGGGACTCTACAAGGGTGTAGATACCAGGAGAGGAAAAGATCATTAGGCACCGATCTTGGAGACTGGCTTACAAATAGGTTGATTTCAAAGTTCAATGTGTTGTTCCTGAGATGATCAAGTTTATATGACAAAAAAAAGTATGTGTCAACGTTTATAGGATCTTGACAGCACTGTGATTTGTTTCCTCTTCTTGCATAAAACAACCTGCAGTAGAACTTCCTGACTCTGCTGCTGGGGAATTTGAGGAGAAGACTCTTGAGTGTACTATGTTAATAGGAATTGGATTAAGAATTCCAAGGCACAATGTTGCCCTTGGAGTAATGCACCTGGTAGTCACCTCTATAAGAGCGACCCTTTGTCTCTCTATCTACAACAGCAGAACCTTTCTGGAATGTTGTTTGGGTTATTTAATACAGTATTCAAATCCACTTTCTCTCCTGAAAACTCAGCAAGTACTTACTAGGCATCTACTGTGCACCCAAGAGCAAATCCCAGGATCATTTGAGACTACTGTAGATGGATAAGCCAAAAATGCCCAGGCGTGACCAAAATAGATTGTTGTCAGACCCACCTGTCCTGAGGCTTCAAAGGCAAGGAACCGCACAGGATTTCTTTTTTTTTTCTTTGACTTGGCATTCAGAGAAGTCACAGTCACAAGAATGCTTTTAGATTTATTTTCATTTAGAAAATTCCTGAGGACATGAAAGACAAAGAAAGATTGAAGAATAATTCTAGATTAAAGAAGACTAAAGGTTCCTGGCAACAAAATGTAAAGCTTATCCTGGATTAGTCCCTGGACTGGGAAGAAAAATAACAATATAGTCCATTAGTGGAAATTGGTGGAACTGGAACATGAATTATAGATTAGATAATAATATTAGAGCAATGTTAACTTTTTCTGAATTTTATTATATTGTATTTATATAGTAAAGCATATTTGTTTGCAAGAAATACATATTCAATTAAAAAGGGACATATGCTTCTAAAACTTAATCTTCAAACTATTCAGGAAAAAGGCCCTAAAGAAAGTTGGCCCTCCATATCTGTGGGTTTCATGTCTTTGGATTCAACCAACCATAAATTGAAACTATTAGAAAAACTTTCATCTGTGTGGATTATTTTCCGTGTCATTTCCCCAAAACAATATTGTACAATATAGCATAACAACCATATATGGTATTTACATTGTTAGGTAATGAAATAGATAATTTAAAGTATATAGGAAGATGTGCGTAGGTTATGTGCAAATACTATGCCATTTTGTGCAAGGGAATTGAGAAGTTGTGGATTTTGATATCTTTAAGGGATCCTGGAACCAATCCTTCATGAATACGGAGGGACAACTGTATGCATACACTTACATTGTGTGTGTATGTGTGTGTGTGTGTGTGTGTGTGTGTGCATGTGTGGACAGAGAGAGAACAGAGGCATCAAAAGGTAAACAATGAATGAGGGCCAGGTGTGGTGGTGCATGCCTGAAATTCCAGAGGCTAGGAGGCTGAGGCAGGAGGAGCGCAAGTTCAAAGCCAGCCTCAGCAACTTATGGAGGCCCTAAGCAACTTAGTGAGACCCTGTCTCAAAATAAAAATAAAATGTGAAAAGGGCTGGGGATGTGACTCTGTGGTTAAGCGTCCCTGGGTTCAATCCCTGGTACCAAAAAAATTTTAACAAAATAATAATAATGAATGGATCTTGGTGACGGGCATATTGGAGTTTTTAAATACTATATTGCAGTTTTTCTATAAATTTGAAATGATTTCAAAATAAAAAGTTCAAGAGAAAGGAAAAAGAAGTTCTTCTACCAAGGACAAGAGACCATGTTGTCTCCTAAAATGTGAAAGGTAAGTGGAAACCAGATGGTCGATTGTTACCCACGGGAATGTGCTGCCACTGTCTTGGTGCTGGAAGTGACAAGTGTCTGAGTTGACATCCATTTGAAGATGTTAGGAACCCCAGTACTACCAAAATCTTGCACTAACCTTGAAACCCCAGAGTCAGGCCCTGAAAGTGACAGTCTCAATATATTCCAGCCCTTTCCTTGGGGCTGGGGACACTTTAAAGGCCCCCCCTTTATGTGGTCCTATGCTGGGAAGTGACACCACTCACTTGAGCTTGCTCCTCAAGATTGATTTCTTCCTTCTGCTGAATGTTGGGTCCTGGGCCAGAGATGAAATTTTCCCTGTCCCCTCCAGATTACAGGTGATCTGGCCAAAACTACGGGGCAAAGTTCCCAACATCTCCAAGAACATCTCAGAGCTGAAGACCTAACTTACTTATTCTGAGCTGGCCCAGAGTGAGCAGCCTCCCCATGGTGCTACTCAGTCTCAGACGTCAGGGGGCCTTTCCTGATTCCTACTCCACTGGAGAGGGAAGGGGCAGGTGGGAGCCCCATTGACCTAAGGAATAGATTCTCAAATCAAGTACCAGAGAATGCCTGAGTTAAACACACTGGCCCTTCAGCCTTCAGAACTCTCTAATGATGAACTCTATAAAATAGTTTCAATGCCAGCCCAGCCTGGGTATCACCATCTGCCTGCCAGAGCCAACCCACTGACTTCCAATTAGTAGTGAGAGGAAGCGCAGAGGGCACTCAGCCCTGGGGCTTCAAAGAGGAGGAGGTCAGGGAGATTCCTCAACAAGAGAATCAATCACAGAGTGCCTGGGGAGAGCAACAGAAGAAGATCTTTCTAGTTCTCATGAAAGTGGTTACTGACTATGATGGCCCACAGCCCAGACAGCCTCCTCCTGGGGACAAAGCCCTTTCTCCTCTGGCTCTCAAGCTTGTGGGGGTAAGATCAGCCTCCTGCTGTTTACCATTCACAGACAATATTCTCAGGTCTTCCTGATTACCTGAGATTAGGCAAATAAATCACAGGCCCCAGCACACAGCCAATGTTCCATAGCAAATGCTTTTTTCTTTTTTTTTCTTTTGTATAATTTTTTTGTAGTTGTGTATGGACAGAATGCCTGTATTTTGTTTATTTACTTATCTTTATGTGGTACTGAGGATCAAACCCAGTGCCTCACACATGCCAGGTAAGTGCTCTACCACTGAGCTATAGCCCCAGCCCAGCAAATGCTTTCTTAGTGCTTACCAAGTCCTGTCCTCAGCACTTTATAAAGCTAGGATCATGGTACTGTTATAATCCTCACTTGACAGATGTGGAAACTGAGGCACAGAGTCTGTTAGCTTTTAATTACGGTAGCAAAATATATGAAATAATCAACTTACAAAGAGGAAAAGTTTACTTTGACTCACAATTTTGGAGGTTCCAGGCCATGATCAATTGACCCTGTTGCTTTGGGCCTGTGGCAGAGAAGCAGACCATGATAGGGAGCCATATTGGAACAGCCAGCTCACATCATGACACCAGGAATCAGAGGGAGAGAAAGAGCCCAATTTCCCACAAACCCCTTTGAGGCCACACCCTCAGTGACCTAAGATCTCCCACTAGGCCCCACTTCTTAAAGGTTCTACCACTTTTCAGTAGCACCAAGCTGAGGACCAAGCCTTAACATGTGGGTCTGTGGGGGGTATGAGTAATAAAGCTGGGGCAGTGGGAGGAGGAGGGAAAGGATGGCTGAGAAGGGGGAGAAACCTCTTGGCCCAGTCTTTTCAGTACCCAACCCCAGCTCTTCTAATCTAAGTAAAGTCCCAGGGTTTGCTACACAATTGTGGTTTCCCTGTTCATCTGCAGAGCTGTCCTTAGATCCTGCCATGTGGAAATTCCAGAGCCCTCACTGGGACCATGCAAGGTCCTTTATTTGGAGAAGGAGTAGGAGGGAGGCACTCTTCCCTCAATCAGTGACCTCTTTCCTCACGTCATGGTCCCCAGTTTCCTTTTCCTCTATCTTCTTTAAGTGTCTGGTGTCTTTATTTACACTGAGTTGTAGTAAAACATGCCACTTCTTTTTTTGCTTGGGATTGAACCCAGGGCCTTGTGCTTGCAAGGCAGGCACTCTACCAACTGAGCTATATCCCCAGCCCAAAACATGCCACTGCTGAAGGCTTATTGTTTTCACTCCCCTACCACCAATTCAGATCTATTCTTTTTGTTTCTTTTTTTCTGTACTAAGGTTTGCACCCAGGGGCACTTTACCACTGAGCTACATCCGCAGGCCTTTTTGCTTTTTACTTTGAAACAGGTTCTCACTAAGTTGCTTAGGGCCTCGCCAAGTTGCTGAGGCTGGCCTTGAACTTTCAATCCTCCTGCCTCAGACTCCCAGGTCACTAGAATTACAGGTGTGTGCCAACATGCCCAGGCCCCAGATCCATTTTCTAGTCTTCTCTGTCCCTGGGAGGCTGATCCCTCTGGCTTTTGGTTGGGTGTGGCTAGTGGGGGCCTCTTGGGAGATTGAGGTCCAGAGGAGAGCATCAGGGAGATATTCACACCTGCTTCAATCTGGTTTCACTGGGCAGTAGCTCCAGCTCTGGGGCCCCAGTCCCTTCAAGGCAGCCCCTCAGGTCAGCTGTCAGTGCTCCATTCCACCCTCAGCCCTGGGGAGCTGACAACTTCCTGCTGTCGCAAGGCCCAGGGTGCCTCACCCACCTGGCTAGTTCCGTTTATCCCGCCCACTTCACTGTAAATACCCCTTTCACTCATTTCTTTCTTTTTTTAATTTGTTTTTTCAGCTAAGCACTTTAGAATGTGCCTTCTGTTTCCTGCTAGGACTCTGACTGAGACAGAATGCTGCATTTTTATCAGATACAAGGTCCCTATTTGGCGTAAGCCAAAGAAATGAAGCTTTAATCATAGAATTTGGGGCAAAAGAGAGTCCTAAGGGAGAAGGTATTTTTGAAGGGGAAGGCGTGTGGGTGTTGCTCAGCGCCTTGAAATCCAACTACATCAAGGCCCGGAAGCTAGTTTCTCATTAATTTTATTCTCTTTAGCCTCCATGTCCAGAGCAACGGCTGTGTTCCAGACATACTGCTCAGAATTGTGGGAACCCAGGATGATGAAGACCAGGCTCTGGGTCCCCAGAACCTCGTTCTCTGAGACACTGGGCCCAGGGAGGGATGAGTGCCCTGGAATGGAATTGAATATGACAGGCAGCCAAGCGGGGCAGGGCTGCCGAGATAAGGACCTAATCAGACAGAACAGTGGGAGAACAGCAGACAGAGGCTCTGTTCCGAAGCTGGGGACCTGGGAGGACCTCACGGGGAGGGGGAGGAAGTCACCCAGGACCTTGCAGGGCTGTGCAGCAGGACCATCAGGGGAACTGAGCTCAGAAGCCACAGCAGGCCTGTGGCTTCTCTGTGGCCTCGTCTGGATGCCCAGTGGTATTTGCTTCTCCCTGGACTCTGTGGGAAACTCCTCTCCCCATTCAGCTTTCACTGACCAAGGCTTACCAAGTGCCCCCTCTGTGCCGGGGCCTGCGGACACTCCGCCCTCTGATGATGGGCATTTCATAGCTAAGTAAACCGAGGCTCCGTCCAAGCGAATTGTCCAAGATTTTATAAATAGACACACGGGAACCAGGGTTTGAAGTCAGACTGCCTGCCTCGGAGAGACGCACGCTGAACCACTGAATTATCCACCTTTATAAGACTCTTACAAGAATAGCAACATCTACAACCTGCAGCTAGGAGAGGGCAGAGTATTCTGTATGGAATATCTCAGTTAATCCTCAGTGCCCCCCTGAGGAAGGCCCTAGGATTATCTCCACTTTACAGGAGAAGAAACTGACCCCACAAGAGGTGACATTACCCCATGAAGGACCATAGCCAGTCAGCATTGGAGCCCCGAGGACCATCTTGGCATTCATGCCCAGAGCCACGCCATTCCTTTGAGGAGAGGACCTAAAGTATTATTTTATTTTATTTTATTTTAATTTAATTTAATTTTATTTTATTTTGGAACCAGGGATTGAACTCAGGGACAACTCGGCCACTGAGCCACATCCCCAGCCCTATTTTGTATTTTATTTAGAGACAGGGTCTCACTGAGTTGCTTAGAGCCTGGCTAAGTTGCTGAGGCTGGCTTTGAACTCACAATCCTCCTGCCTCAGCCTCCCAAGTCGCTTGGATTACAGGTGTGCGCCACCACGCTGGGCTAAATTATTATTTTTTAATAGAATTCTTTTGTAGAATGTTTTTAGATTTATGAAAAATTATGAATAGAGAATTTCCATATCTCCCAAACCCATTTTCCACTACTACTAACATCTTATATGAATATGATACATTGTTGTAATTAATGCACCGAGAATAAATAATACATCATCATTAACTGAAACTCTAGGCTGGAGAGGTAGCTCAGTGGTCGAGTGCTTGACCAGCATGCAATTCCTAACTCATCAATTTTTTTAGTAGTCATATTAACTAAAACCCATAGCTGATGCAGATTTCCTTAGTTTGCCTAATGTCCTTTTTGTGTCCCAGGGTCCCATTCAGGATACTGTATCACATTGAATTGTCATCTCCTTTGGCTTCTCTTGGCTGTAAACATTTCTCAGACTCTCCTTAATTTTGATAACCTTGGAATATTTTGCAATACCAGGGATTGAACCCAGGGGTGCTCCACCACTGAGCGACATCCCCAGCAACCACCTTCCCCCGCTACATTTTTCTGGAGATGGGGTCTTGCTAAGTTACCCAGGCTAGTGTCCAACTTTTGATACTCCTGCCTCAGCCTCCTGAATTCCTGGAATTCCAGGCATGCACGAACTTGACAATGTTTTATGTACAAAATACATATATAATTTAGCATTTAACCATTTTTAAGTGTAGAGTTCAGTAGTGTTAAGTATATTCACATTACTGTGTGACATATCTCCAGAAGGGTTTCCTCTCACAAAAGGAAACACTCCAGCCATTAAACAACTGCTCATTCTCCTCTACCCCAGGCCCTGATCACCACAGACTACCTTCTGTTTTTATGAATGTGTTAGATATCTTGTACAGTAGAATCATACCTTATTTGTCTTTTTGTGACCACCTTATTTCACTTAGCTCAAGGTCCTCAAAGTTCATCTGTGTTGCAATATGTATCATAATTTCCTTCCTTTTTAGATGAAATACAATTTTCTTGTATGAGTATATCAGTTTGTCTATCCATTCATTTGTCCATGGACACTTGAGTTGCTTCCACCTTTTGGCTATCGATTCGTTGCTGTTGTTTATTTATTGTGGGGAGGTAACAGGGATTGAATCCAGCAACAATTCTTTTTATTTCTTATTTTGAGATGGTCTTGGTAAGTTGCTGAGAGTCTTGCTAAATTTCTGAGGCTGATCTTGAACTTGTTATCCTCCTGCCTCAGCCTCCTAAACCTCTGGGATTACAGGTGTGCATCACCACACCGGACCACCTTTTGGCTATTGTTTATGCCACTGTGAGCATGGATATACTGATATTTGCTTTCAGTTATCTTGGGTATGTACACAAGTGATATCACTGAATCATACTGTAATTCTGTGATCAATTTTTTGAGGAACCACCATGCTTTTTTCCATAGTGGCTGTAACATTTTAATATATTCCCACCAACACGACACAAGGGTTCCAATTTCTCCACATTGTTGTCAACACATAATT
Organism: Glaucomys volans; assembly: GCA_020662805.1. Lineage (NCBI taxonomy): Eukaryota > Metazoa > Chordata > Mammalia > Rodentia > Sciuridae > Glaucomys > Glaucomys volans. The sequence goes on from JAJEJO010002128.1 coordinate 215,975, forward strand.
TTCTGGTTATTTTTTTCTTTTTTACTTTCTTTCCTCTTTCTTTTTTTTTTTTTTCCCTGATCAAACCCAGGGCCTCACAAGTGGTAAGTAGACAAGTGCTGTACTGCTGAGCTACATGCCCAGCCGTTTTTATTTCTTGTTTTAAGACAGGGACTTGCTAAGTTACAGAGGCTGGCCTCAAACTTGTGATCCTCCTGCCTTGGCCTCCTGAGTTGCTGGGGTTACAGGCATGCACCCCCACACCAGATTCATACATGCTAGGCATGAGCCACTGAGCTATCACTGAGCTACATCCCCCTGCACAATCTGAACACATCAAATACAGTTGTGTTGATATTCCTTTCAGGATACAGACAATTGCCATCTACACTGCCATCTTCCACTGTCTCCTATCTAGGATCTCCACTCTATCCAGAGACAACCACTATTCCGATTTTTTTTTTTTTTTTTGGTACTGGGGATTGAACCCAGGGGCACTCCACCACTGAGCCACATCCCCAGCCCTATTTTGTATTTTATTTAGAGACAGGGTCTCACTGAGTTGCTTAGCCTCGCTAAGTTGTTGAGGCTGGCTTTGAACTCTCGATCCTTCTGTCTCAGCCTCCCAAGTGCTGGGATTACAGGCGTGCGCCACCACGCCTGGCTGATATTTCTTTTTTAGTTGTAGATGGACACAATACCTTTATTTTATTTTATTCATTTTTATTTGGTGCTGAGGATCAAGCCCAGTGCCTCACATGTGCCAGGCAACTGATCTACCACTGAACCACAACCCCAGCCCTATTCTGATTTTTTAAATTCAATTTTTATTTCTATTTTTGGTATCAGGGATTGAACCCAGGGCTTAACCACAAAGTCATATCCCCAGCCCTTTTTATTTTTTATTCTGGAACATGGTCTCGCTAAGTTGCTAAGGCTGACTTTGAACTTTCCATCCTCCTGCCTCGGCCTCCCGATTATAGTTGCTGAGATTATAGGCCTACACCACCATGCCCTTCTCTGAGATATATATATTAAACCTGTTCTAAAAGGCTAGGTGTGGTCATCTGTAATCCCAGTGACTTGAAAGGCTGAGGCAGGAGGATCTCAAATTCAAGGTCAGCTTCAGCAATTTAGCAAGATCCTGTCTCAGGAAAAAAAAAAAAAAAAAAAAAAAAAAAAAAACCAGGCTGGGAATGTGGTTCTATTGTTAAGAGCCCCTGAGTTCAATCCCTGGTATCAAAACAAACAAAACAACAACACAAACCTGTTCTAAAACTTCAAACAAATGGAATAAGAAAGAGTTGCACTCCTTCTTCGCTCCTGGCTTCTTGCATTGAGTATGATGCGTTTGTGGTTGTCATGCAGCTGTGCATATCAGACGTCATCCCTCTTCACCGCTGGGCAATAGGGCAGCGGATGCACACGGCACCTTGTTTCTCTCCTCTCTTGTTGATAGACATGTGTTGTTACCAGTTTGCACTATTACAAATGCAGTGAATGTCCTTGTGCGAGTCTCTTTGTGGGCTTTCGTTTTCATGTCTCTCGGATAAATACCTTCTGGAGCACTTGGTGTCTATTGGTGCTTAGGTTCTGAAAAATTTTTTTTGAGAAATGAACAGAGCCACAGGACTAAGAGCTGTGAGGTGGCAAGTCATCTCAGATGATAAAATGCAGCTACTTCCAAAAGCTGAGCACAAACGCCAAAGGCAAAGGCTGAAAAAAATGAAAGGACATCTGAGGTAGGCACTTAAGTTCAGTAAAGAAAGCTGAAAAAAAAAAAAAAAAAAAAGGATGGGCTTTGAAGAAGAGCCAAAATGTAGGGACAACCGGGAGGCTTCCTTCTGCAAGGGACAGAAACTTCTCTCCCACACACTGGCTGGTCAGGGAGTCCAGGAGGGTGTCCCTGCTGGCATCCCAACTGGGGGGTTTGCTGGGGGGAGGAAGCCTAGCAAGGGCAAAGATTAGGATGTCTGTGGTTTGTCAGGGAATTTTTCATGATGTTTTGTATCTTGTTGACAATTATTAATACCCTTTGTTTTTTCCTCCCCAAAACACTTCTGGATTGCCACACTGAGAGGGCTTGTCCTGGCCAGGGGTGATCCAGATCAGGAGCCAATCCAGCCATATTTTCTCCTTGGCTCTGGAAGATGTTTGTGTGTAGTTGGAAAATCTGGGTTTCTGCCACTAACTAGCCATGTGTGCCTTTGTCTCTAAAGTTCCTTCCAGCTCTGAAATATTATGACACAACAAGGATCCTTCTTTTTTCAAGACATGTTTTTTCTTATTACAAAGGTGTATGTGTTCACCATAGAAGGTTAGAAAGTACAGATGAAGATGCATAAGAAAATAGAAAATCACTGATAAGTTTGCAGCTCGATGCTAACTCTGATTAACATTCACTTTTTCAATTAACGAAGACTTATTAAATGCCTGCTATGGACTGAGCAGTTTGAAATAAGTTTTTCTAGGCTATTGCTATTTCTGTTTTAATGAAATCATCCTGACATGTAACAGGCCTTTCACTTAATAGACAGTTGTGAACATATTCCCATGTTGGTAAATATTTTCCTACAATATTCTAGTTTCTCATGGTAATACTTTCAGAGTCAGGTTTCGAGCAACTTCATAACCATTTCTTTAGGATAATTTCTAATATTATAATTCCTAGGTTAACTAATAGTCATACCTGTGAGGATTTGGGGAGGCA